>JABUQX010020282.1:32500-34319 GCA_015478945.1 Trachelipus rathkii
CAGCTAAAAAAATATTTTTTGAAAGAAAATATACCTTCAGGATCCGGCTCCGGCTCCGGCTCGGCTCCGGCTCCGGCTCCGCGGTTTCGAGTTTCGCTTCGGCTTCGGATCTGACTAAGGTTTCTGCACTATTTGAAATTGTTCAGCACTTCTTCTACATCAATAAATTTTTCACAAAAAAAATTTTTTTCGCAAAAAATCACTACTCCGACTTCCGGCTCCTACCTCCGACTCCGAATCCGATCCGATTAAGGATTCTGCACTATTTGAAAAAATTGTTCAGCCAAGTCTTCTGGAATAAATTATTCATCTAAGAAAATTTCTCTTGAAAACACTTTTTGCCCAAGGATTAGCTCCGAATCTGATCCGATCAGGACCCGACTAAGGCTTGCTGCACTATTTTGAAATTTGTTCAGTACGTTTTCTGGAATTAAATTTTACAGTCTACACTAAAAAAAATTATTTTTTGGAAAAAAAAATTCCCCATACCCAGCTCCGGCCTCTGCTCCAGCTCCGGCTCCTACTCCAGCTCTGACTTCACTTTCGGCTCCGGATACTGACTAAGGTTTCTGAACTCATTTGAAAATTGTTCAGTACGTCTTCTGGCACTAAATTTTTATAAATAATATATTTTTTTAAAAATCATACCCCAGGATCCCGCTCCCGGCCTCGATCCGATCCGACTAAGGTTTTCCCTGAACTATTTTGAAAAACTGTTCGACACGTCTTCTATAAATAAAATTTTTCCCCTAAAAAAATATTTTTCGATAAAAATCATACTCTGGCTCCGACCTCCGTCCCGACTTTGAATCCGGCTCCAGCTCCGGCTCCGACTAACAAATCGGATCCGATTAAGGATTCTGCACTGTTTGAAAATTGTTCAGCAGTCTTCTGGCAAAAATTTTTCATCTAAGAAAATTATTTCTTGAAAAAATTTATACCTAGGATATCCGTCTCCGAACCCGGATCCGGATCCGGATGCCGGACACTGACTATAGGTTTCTGCATTATTTGAAAATTGTTCAGTGGGTCTTCTGGCATAAATTTTTCACCTAAAAATTTTTTTTGAAAAAAATTCATACCCAGGCTCCGGCTCCGGCTCCGGCTCTGGCTCTGGCTCCGGCTCCGGCTCCGACTCCGACTTCACCTTCGGCTCCGGATCTGACTAAGGTTTCTGCACTATTTGAAAATTGTTTAGCACGACTTCTGGCAATAAATTTTCTCTAAAAAAAAAAATATTCTTCTGAAAAAAATTATAACTATTGCAACCGGCTCTGAATCTGGCTCCACTTCGACTTCCGGCTCCGCTCCGGAATACCGGATTCCGACTTAAGTGATTCTGCACTATTTGAGATCATTTCCAGCACGTCTTCTGGCAACAAATTTTTCATCTAAAAAAAATTTTTCTTAAAAAAAATTTATACCGAGAATCCGGCTCCGAATCCGGCTCCCGCTCCGGATCCGGATCAAACTAAGGTTTCTGCACTAAATTAAAAATTGTTCAGCACTTCTTCTGGCAATAAATTTTTCACCTAAAAAATATTTTTCTAAAAAAAAATCAACTCGGCACCCGGCCTCTGACTTCGGCTAACATTACTTCGACTCGGCTCCGACTCCGGATCCGGATCCGACTATGGATTCTGCACTATTTGAAAATTGTTCAGTACGTCTTCTGGCATTAAATTTTTCACCTAAAAAAATATTTTTTGAAAAAAAATTCATACCCAGGCTCCGGCTCCGGCTCCGGCTCCGGCTCCGGCTCCGCTCCGGCTCCGACCTCACATTCGGCTCCGGATCTGGACTAAGGTTCTGTACTATT
>JABUQX010020283.1:0-17500 GCA_015478945.1 Trachelipus rathkii
TATAAAGACTAATATATAAACTCACATAGGGTAGACCTATAATGCCTCTACACTCACTAACTAGTCGCTAAAATTTAGTTAAAGTGAATACCACCATCAGTATAATTCAGCTACATTATAGTACATACTTTGCTATTTACAACATCTACAATTAGCGCTACTATATAAATACTATATATACTATTAATGACGTACTTGAAATTAAGTAACTTGTATTCAATAACCATATTATAATCATAATATATACATACAATATATATATAACATAAAATATACAATATAAATAGCCCTATAACTCCGGATAGCTAATCCCCAAATACCGCCTAATACATTATTCACTAACCTACATATAAATAGCGTTAATATATATATCCGCAAGCGACCTCGGTTCCAATATCACCGGTTATATATATTAATACCTAGCGTATAATCACTATATATATATCTAGGCATATATATACTACCTTATAGTACTGAGGCCATATACTTTGGGCTTAACTACAAGTGATCTATTAAACTACCTCATATATAATAAGGCATATACTACGGTGTATTATTTAGGTCATAATAACCTCAAACCTTAACTATATATAACTCAGATAGTTGTATAAGTATCATGGCGGAGAGTCAGCGTAATTAATCTAGCATTCTTGCAGAGATCCTCTCGAGCACATATATCGATTCTAAGCTACCGGCTTTCAAGATATATAATTTAATTTAAAAAATTCAAGAGTTTTTGTGTGATAACAATAGTCATTGGATACGATCACTCGACTTTATAGCTTAGTTTAGCCCTATTCAGGCTTGCTAACCGGCCTTTATTAACCGAACTTTAATGCTCGGATCATATATTACCGCGACTACACCCGGCTTCTTTAACCTTAGCCAATCATTACAGCTCTTCCACATCACGCCTGACAGATATTGAATATTTAAGAATTACTGCTATTTATGAGTACTAACTACTTTCGTAAGCTTAAGCTTATACTTATTTGCTAAAACTTGAGAACGACATACAATCATACAGGTGCAGCATCCGTGGTTGCATCTGCATTAACTGTCCATCTCTATAAATGTATACATCATTATTCTGTTGTAAAGTGTCTAACTTTAATAGGGTAAGAATCCCTTTCGCCCCAGAAATTCCAAGTCAAGTTTTTTGCACGATCCTCTACCCAGCATTGAGTGGAAAAGATTACAGTTCTAAATTAATTGGTCACAGTTCATACTCCAAACCCTCATAAGGTATATACCTTATAGTATAACCTATAAAGTTGACTCAAGCATCTTCATCTCTTCCTCATCATAGTACCAAACTTTTCTATAGAGATGTAATTGCTTATGAGAGTTAAATGGGCAAATGAGATTGACAATTGTTTTCTTATTATTTACAATGATTTAACAATCACTATTTACGGAATATTTCTTATTATTTAACTATAGAATTAAAGAATAGGTATCTTTAGCATTACAAAATTTTTATCAAATTGTCACAATTAATAATGGTTTTTCAGGTAAAAATACAAAAAAGGAATAATTTCACGGCTCTGTTACACAATTTCTCCCCTGAGAAGGATACTAGTTTTATATTATCACATATCCTGCCTCATTGTCTATATATTCGGAAATCGGAAGTCTGTACGACACACACTGGGCGACACCCTGTGTATTATCATTCTCTCTATATCTGTTTGTAAGCGTACATCGACAGGGAGTACGAATTTTATTTACATAAGTGCTAAGTTCGTTCTGCTTTTATAATTCTTTTTACTCTTTGTTTCTCTAAACAACCTATTTCAGGTATAAACAGTACAGAGTATCAGGCATACAACAACGTCGATCATTTACGAGATTCGTGATACTATAACAGACACTTCTATGCATCACACAATGATTGCCGTTTCACCAAGTCTCAACAAGCTAAATTAAAAGCAGTATCTCTGATCGCTTTACGATTATCGATATTAGACAGTCCACGCTTAGAGCCCCGTAGTCCTTCTCTATTACACTCGTTAATAATTTCCGATCTACTTGGGCTAGCTCTTCCTGCTCCTACGTCCTCCTTGATCCATGATATTTCCGTGTGAGTTACAGATTTTCTAATTCACAATAACTTCCTGATTTATGAACGGCAACTGGCCCATTATACACTAAGGTTCTCTCTGCCCCTAGTTTGTCTTTATTTACCATCTATCGAATCATGCGGAGCAATGATATACACAAGCTAGAATGCAAATAGAGAGTGCTCTAAACTACTCTCGCGTAACCTTCTTCAAAAATAACCACTTATAAAACACAACCAGTTCCTAACCTCTTTAGATTGGGATCGTGTGAGGTTACCATAATTGAAACTATCAGGCGTATAAAACTTAGAGAATATAAAATCTCCGTGTTGACACATGAACGTGGAGTAAAGGCATTTAAACGGCACAGGTAAAAGATTGACATAAACTTACCTCCACCCTCAAGTTACCGCCACGGAACCAATCTAAGTTCTTTACCCATTTCTCTTACTCCGAGGCCGTGAACCTCTGCATATGTAAGAGCTCGTGGCCTGGCAACCGTATATGCAGTGATATTTTAGTTTGAATGTATCTACATATAGTTCTTTCGAAAACTGTGGAACACCTAGTGCAACAATTTGATATTTCCTTGGTTAACCATGTGAGCTTGATTATAGAGGAGTATATATAGGATCCAGAGCTTAAATTGAACCCTGTAAAAGAAAATGGTATCAAATTCCTACAGACTCTGTCCTCTCTTTAATGACTACTAAGTTTCCAGACCAATGCGAAGTGATTTCCTATATTCGCCAAGCCAGAAGACGTAGTCCAAAGAACTATCTCACCTACAGGGTATTTATATACGAATTCACAGCTTTCTCCAACAGAGTAACGATGTACGAGTACTTTGTGTAAAGTGTTTGTCCCCTGGACGACCAAAGTCACGTAGATGGAGAGTTTGTGGTTCGTCGGGCAAACTTTTTTCGCCGTAATCACCCAGCCGAAAAGCCGTTCATACTTGTAGAAACCCAAACTCGTGAACACTCCACCTTATTTATACAAGATCTAGCTGTCCTACCTGGGCTACTAGTCGTCCTGCCCTAAAAAATGCTATGAGCATATCTCTCTATAATTTTTCAATTTGTACGACACCTCTCGCGCAAGATATAACATCTTCCTGAAATGAGGGTCTAGGAAGCATGAATTACTGGAACATTTGTTCTTCATTGGTTCAATATTTTTTTTTTTTCCCGAGGAGCTCGAGCCGCAATCGGGCGACGGGATGTGTGCTAGACGATGACAGCTGGCTGCCCTTCAGGCATTATTCTGGGCCATGAATGAGAAAAAGGGGCAATAAGAATTTGAGCAATTCCGTTGAGGGAGGCACAAATTAAGGTCTAAAGCGATCATATTTTTAATGGTCAAATGAAGAGATGTCTTTAATGTCTTTACCAAGAGATGTAATCCAACACGAGAATTTAGTACATTGCAAGCAAAACAGGCGAGAAGAGAGGGTACTGTTCTCCAAAGGATTCAAAGGGACAGCCTGGCGCTGCCTGCATATTAATCACTTTCCAAAGACCGAGGATACAAATACGCAGTAAAACAATTGGCTCTCCCTCTGGATACACCGAGTCTATAGTAGGCGACTAGCGAAAAACGGGAGAGGCCAAGCCTAGTAACCCGCCCAAGGAGAGAAAGAAGCACCCCATCGTAGCGAAAACTGGAGTCCGAAGCACGCTTTTGAAGTTCACGATGGAAAGTGACATGCAAGTCGTGCCCCTCCGCTCAAACCTTGTTTTCGAAGACCTCTCTGCAGAAGGATAAAATATTTGGACGTTGGACAGGCCCGACCTGAACTATAGATTGAAAGGGTAATTGTATGGTACAACCTCAACACTCTTGTGGAGCAGGCCGTACCACAGCCGGAAAGAACACAAGAAGAAGTCGACCTCAAAAAAAATACGTCAAACCCTCCACTGGACATTGCTAGGGAAAAACCGTAAATATGGGTATACCACCAGCGACATTACTCGCCCCCCTATGAAGCCCGGGCTGCGGGAATGCTAAAGGGCATTCTCCTAAGGATGTTGCTGGGTATGATTGCCCATTCCAGGTATTTCTCTTCTTCCTCGTGGTTCTCTTGAAGTGCTCTCCAGGTCCTTGGACAGTTGAAACTTTGGGCACACTGTATTACTTCTTTTGAGATTGGGGTTTGGGCATCCTCCGGGCCGGTAAAGGCCGGGAGAAACCACAACGAACGTTCCTAAAGCTCTCTCTGCTTTGCGTGAAATAGGCACCCATGGCGGGTTACATCGGCATTAAATTAAGAATTCAATTTTTAGCAAAACTCTGGACATACAAACGTACTACTATTGACATGTTATGACGCATCACGCGCCCAATCTCGACATAGTAATGGCGTGTAACTCTTGTTCTTTATTGCACAATCTAATTCAAACCATAGCAATGCTCAAAACAATCTCTGATCTGATCGCTCATCAGGTATTAACTCTGCTGCTACTTATTTTTTCTTTTATTAGAACATCTCACTCTAGTTTATTCATTGAGGTGGTTTGCCACTCGCAAGCTTAACACTCTCTGAGCTTGCTATCCTAATTGAACGCTTCACTAGATTGTCTATTTGTGACTATAAGTGTCTCATGTTATGTCAGGGATTTATTATTCGGTCCTTTTTTATTCGCTAGTGGTGATTAAACGTCACCCATGTGGGATCTTAATGTGGAGTTCAAGACGATCAGACTCACACATTATCTTCTCTTCGAAAAATGAAACTTCGCCTTCGCAAATTAACTTTATTTCGGCTCGGTTTATTCATCACGGATTGTCATGTCCGAGTGCGAGGCAATTTTACTTTGGTATGTTTTTAGAAAAGCAGAGCTAAATAAGCTCTCAACATCCGCTTGACCAGGATGCAAAGCTGTAATTGTGTAAGGAGCATCTTGCCAAATTTTAGGATAACTAAGGATTGCCGCTTTAACTGTTAACTTTGATTATATTGTATGATTGTGCTATCCCAACTGATATAGCAGTCACCCATAATAGACCAGACATAGCAGTGAAAGATAAGAGGGACAGAAATGCTATTTAATAGAGGTGGGAGTTCCATTAGACAATAACTTGGTGGTTTATGAACGTGAAAAGGAATTGAAATATCAAAGATTGAAGCACGAAATGAGAAGAATGTAGGAAATTGATGACATAATAATGATTCTGATAGTGGTAAGAGCACTGGAGGTAATCAAGAAAAGTCCTCTGGAACACCTGAAGAAGCTCCCAATGTCGGTTACCAGCTTAGAATTGAGTAAAATGGTAATTAAAAGAGCATTGCTCTCCTAAGACTTGTACATGAGATATATATATATATATATATATATATATATATACGCACCGGGTGCGGTCTATATATATATATTATATATATTATTATATATATATATATATATATATATATAATTATATATAATATAATATTTATAATCTAATATTTTTATATATATATATATATATATATAATATATATATACTATATATATATATATATATTATATATATATATATATATATATATAGTATATATATATTATATATATAATATATATATTAGGGGGTTGGCCCGACGCACCGGGTCGGTGCCGTGCATCGGTGGCGGCTACGGTGGCGGTGCGAGTGCGCTCATTTTGGTGAGCGGTGCGGTTGTGCAATTCAAAATTCAGCGACGCTGTGCGGTGGCCGTGCAGTCGGAAGAAAAGACGACTTAAAGTTCGGTGCTGTCGCGTGCAGTAGCCACATACGAACACAAAATTACGCTGGTGGGGTGCTGAGTGGCATTTGATATGAGAGTGCGGTGCGGTGCGCCTTGGATGCGGAGGGAACTTGAATCGAGCACGCCGAGACGCACGCAGCTTGCCACGCGAACAAATTTCTAAAATACTTACGTTAAACATCGAAAGAGAGAAATGTGAGTAGATATACCTATATAGGGAGGAGTAGACATAACTAGTGAGCTCTTTTCATATATAATTATTATATATTATATTATATATATATATATATCAAACAAATTTGTATACCTCAGCACATCGGTTCCACCAGTCAAATCAATCATTTATAGTATATATATCGACTAGATGGTTCGGAGGGAACATGACTAAATTATGGAGTCCGCTATACATATGAGATTTATCATATAACCCTAAATCATACCGATAAAATACGTACTGAAACTGAAACTTAACATAGGTCTACAATCGGGCCTACGCCAACTCATAATCCGGAGGAGTAGTGACCTTTACGTATCCCCTAATTTAATTAATAAGATGCACAGCCGGTAGTATTGTATGGATATATAAATCAGCGGCGAATGAGAAATGCATTGGTTTTATGAACCTTATATAATATAGCTAAACTTTCAATCATTATACTCAATACCAGATATCTAATGGTGCCTCTCACCTCCCTCTGAACATGAAGTAGTGATTTTTATTATACTCAGTCTTATGATATAAACTGTTATAATGTATACGTACTGCCCTGCCTCCTACAAGGCAGCTACCGTAATCGTATACTTATGCGATGTCCTCATTGATATATATACCCTTAGCTTGAGTGAAAGTGGAATTACTAGCATTACCCTCCGTATAGGTACCGTTAATAAATCACTCAACAAGGACACACAAGAATGTGCTACCATAGAAGAGTGCACGGTCTTTTATCTTGGAGGGGGCAAGAAAAATTAACGATGCAGGTTCACTCTCGACCGTTGTTTAGTACCAAACACAAAGACTTTTGTGCGCCCATTTTTCCATATCCCAATGATGTATGACTCCAGAGGCTCGATAGAATGTCTAAAATTAACTCGAGAGAGAGAGAAGTGACTCAGGTAAAAGACAGAAATAGAGTTTTCCTCGAGTGGATAATCACACCGATGACTTCACTTGTCGCCATCATTAATAGTACAATAACAAATCGTAACCGAACCATAAATTTAGAGGAGAGAAAGTGCTCATACGCCTCACTAATAAGTCGTATCATGTTTTGTGGAACCGGTGACTATCTCCTTGGACTATCATTGTCTGAGGATATAAATACTCTCTTCAGAGCTATTAGGAGAAGATGGACATAACAGTATTTGTGACTGGATTTATCCAATATACGATTTCTTTATTTGGTGCATTGGAAAATAACTGATCCAGCCTCGTTAGACTTGAGTAATCAGATTTGGCGCATGGGAAGACACTCTCCTTGATATTTCAATCATCAGAAACGAGGCTGGCGTACTGGCAGAGAGCATTCATTAAGTTCTTGCAACCTAACCATAATTTCAGAGTAAAGTCATGTATTACTGAAAGTTTACGAACTTTAATCTGGCCTGTATTTAATTTAGTTCTTACTGAGCCAATGTAAATGATTAAAGTGTGCCGCAGTTGATCTATATTTTTTTTGAAAGAACTTCGTCTTGACTATCTTGTTATAGAGAGGAATGATCAAACATTTTTTCTAGCATCGCTCTCGACTCGCGACTTGACGGACAGTTGCATTTTTAAGCTCTTATTGATAGCTTGCTCAACCGGCAGTCAACCATACCAGCAGATGAAACATCCAACACGACCGAGACTAATGGGTATATGTATATTTACAACCAGCAATCCTCTCGTGAGTGGCACCACAATCCCGAACCCTAGCGTCACTTGGGGATTAAGTTCGCAATCATCGACAACTCATCTCACACAGTATTAAATACAACGTATGCACTTTGATAATGTTGCCACCTGTGAAGTGTACGTTGAACATTTGATTCTTTGAAATAATTGTCAACGGAATGATAACTCGGAGAGAGAAAACAAAGAAACTGTTGATTGAGTATCTGACCATTCGTCGCGCTAGAGAAAAGTCTAACTGTTGGATGATTATATTGATAGAGGTTAAATTTAATTTTTTAGAAATCTTAGTTTTAACTCTATCATCAACTTTTTCTTTATCAATAATATTCTATTTTTAATATTTCCTTGAGTAGTGTGTTAAAGACGACCGATACTCTTTCGCTATATCCCGTAAAAACCAAAAATTGTTTGCAAACGTTTAATAAACAGATTATCATTAACTGATAAGTATTATCACGACAAGTGAGCATTTAAGCTCCAAATTACTAACATCTCATTACTTTATGAATTTTCCGAATGTGTAATCTTATGGTTACTCCATATATTTGTATTTCTCACTCCATTAGCTCATTGTAAATTGAAATCCTGACTATAGTGTTACGTAAATCAACGTCATGGCAAATACTTCGAGCGAGAGGTGCATAACTTACTACTCTCATTTATTGCTTATTCTCGCTTCATTGTACCATCTATTCACGATATAGGCGATATTGCTCGCTATATATGATTTCAGATCTTATTATCCTTCGGTACTAGTCACTATCTCTTCCATCAATTCACGAGCCATCAATTAATTTAGATTGCACACACCCAGTGGTACGGTTTCCGAGCCGTCGTGTCAACTCTTGAGCGCCAACATAATTTTACCTTTGAGTATTATTTGTTATCCTCCAACCACATTGAGAGGATAAGAGAGAGAAGCGAGACGATTTACAACTCTCTACCATAATTTTAGTCTCACTGGGGGCTGAGCATTAACATATCCGAGACGTGTTCGTCATACACTACATAGTCATTTTTTTCTCAAAAGCGATTGACGCATTATATTATTTTGTTATTACAATTAATTGCCTTATAAAAAAATTTATATATTTACATATATTAATAATATGATACTACAGTCGTTAAGTAAAATTACTCATGGAACTTTATGATATATACTGATGATTCTTCAAACAAGAAAAGTTGAGCGAATCAAAGATCACTGAGAGAAAGTTACAGGATCTTCATAGCATTTTTTCCTCACCCAGGTGTATTTATATCACTTTACAAATATGCTTATACGACGTGTGGAGGAGGTTGCCCTCTGGATAAACTACGACAATATACCACAAAATCGCTACGCCACGTGATTGTGGTAGTTCATATATAATTTCAGTCTGTGTCTCGCCACTACCACATATACACTTTCAGGCTTATCCTTCTAGTCCAAATATACACATCAATATTTATCAATGAGTAGAACTACTCGACGACCAAAAGTATCGTGAGTGTCAAACTCTGCGATTTCGGTCATCGGTCGACCTTGTCCAGTTTTAATCTTCTCTATTAAATTTAGTGCTGAATGTTCTTTCAATTGTGCTTGTCGAACATATGGTTGACCTATTGATATAAGTAAGGCATTTTTAATTATTGGGAAAAATGCCGTTGCTTCCTTGATCACTTCAACTATTTATAAATTTTTTAGTTCCTCACGGTCAAGCTACTTCTCCCTCCCATTCACATACCAGAGTTCAGCCTTACATTGAAGTCCTCTCAGTTCATAAAAGTCTTCAAATACTTTGATTTTCTCTTCAAATTCCTTATACGTAAGGGCAAGCATCAACGACAGATGAAGTAATAATGTTATTTGGTTCGGGCTGAGTTCAATTTCCCCACTCCCTAAAAATACTTAAAATTCTTAATTTTCAGCCGATTTTGATCATATAAACACAAGCTGTAGCTTTTTTGCCCTCTAAAACTTCGTTTTAGAGTGTTTTCCTGTGTCTATAGTCATTCTATCAGAATTTTAAATTTTTCAAAACCTATATTTTGACATTTTTCGATTCAGCTCCTACAATTTTTTTTGAAATTACTTCAAACTTGAAATATTCATAGATGGGTCCATTACCTACAAAATGAATGAAGTACTTTTTTGATTTTTTGAGTTTTGTGCTCAGCGTTGTCCAATTTCAAAACCCACTTTTTATTAATTTTAAAATGAAAAATTGCGATATATTTTTTTTCTGTTCGTGCGAAGTGGATGAAATTTTCAGAGCATATGTATTCGGGAGAGATGCAGATTTTTTACTTAGATAATTTCTTTGTATATGCAATACTCTTGAATTTGTTCTTGGAACAAATTTTCAAAAATAAATATTTTTGGAAATTTTTTAAAAATTTTATTTTGAGTATACAAAAAAAATTATCTAAGTACCAAAGATGCATCTTTCCCGACTATACAAAAACTGAAAATTTGATGTTGATTGGATGAGAAGAAAAAAAAATATATCAATATTACACTTTTCCAAAAATTCAAACGTTTGAGAAAAAGAAATATTGAGATATTTTTTTTTTTACTTGTCCGATCAACATCAAATTTTCAGGGCTTGTATAGTCGGGCGAGATACATCTTTTTTACTTAGATAATTTTTTTGTATACTCAAAATAAAATTTTTAAAAATTTTCCAAAAAATGTTTTTTTGAATATTTGTTCCAAGAACAAATCCAAAACTCCAGGAGGATTCGAGCGATGTTTCTGGCGATCCACCACTCTTGGTGGCTGAAGATCAATCATAAGATTTTCAGCTATCTGTTTTATTCTTTACTAAATTTCTTTTATCGTATCGTTGCTGTTTGAGCTGTGAAAAGAATTTTCTTCACATGGTTCGAGCATTGAAGAAGGTATAAACTCTTCGACTGTAGATTATTAACGACTGGTTCCAACAAAGCCCCTATATTTGGCTATAATGCTGACTGAAATAAGAAAAACAGGTTTTGTGGCAGCACAATACAGCTGAAATGCATTTTTTCTTGTAGCAACATTTCCTACTTTTGTCGTTTTCCAGAAGGTGTCATGAATATTGAAATACTACGGTATTTTTCCGACCATCGCGTCTTGCAAAACGCTGGAATACTGCGTATGTATTTTCTTCTCAAAACGGATTCACGAAAGAAATTGATA
This sequence comes from Trachelipus rathkii, assembly GCA_015478945.1. Lineage (NCBI taxonomy): Eukaryota > Metazoa > Arthropoda > Malacostraca > Isopoda > Trachelipodidae > Trachelipus > Trachelipus rathkii. The sequence continues at coordinate 10,851 of JABUQX010020283.1, forward strand.
ATGTCTTTAATAGTGGAAACAGTATTGCGGATTTAAGATACAGAGTTCAGATCGTTTACTACAAGATTCAGTCAATGACTCGTACAATGAAAATACAAAGCTTTTTTGTATTTTTCTCTCATTATTCTCTGTACTTCTCCTTTACCTGCCATAGCTGAGCAGCCATCATAACCTTGTCCAACGCATTTGTTTTGATCTAGGCCATTCATGTCAAGAAAACAATCAATAGTACTTGCTATGGTTTTTAGGTTTTATGGTTTTTTCTGTAGTTAGGGGCGGCCAAAGTATGTAAAATACAAACTGAATTGAAAAATTATTATTTCAAAGAGGTTATACTTCTTTAAATAAAGGGCTATTTTTTATAGAAATTCAAAAGTGAAACAAAGCCAAGTGTCTTACCTTTTTACTCTAAAAATCTCCTTTTTTCACATTTTTCGCAGTTATGGGGGGGGGCCGAGGTTCCCCCTGCGTACTCCCATGGATAAGGATTCCATTGGGGAATTGCTTCAACAGTTGATTTCGATCGAATATACTCACAAGTACGAACCTATTAATATTAATGTTGCTAGATTTCGATTGTGACTCAAATTACTGTCACTACCTTGAGACGGCACTAGTCAACTCATTCTAATCAGTTTCTCATAAAAGTTGTTAAATTTTCTGACAAGTTCCATCAGAACATTTTCTAATCGCATTCCGAGTTTCCGAGTGCCAATGCAAATAATTTATTTTTAATATTTGTGAATGCGAAAGTCAATGCAAATATTTAAGAACATTCGAATATATATATATATATATATATATATATATATATAATATAAAAAATAGTATATATATATATATATATATATATATATATATATATATATATATATATATATATATATATATATATATATATATATAGATTTTACTCTCCATCAGCGGGATTCGAACATTGGACTCCGCGTCGCAGAGTTAACAATAACCGGATGCTCTAACTACTAGGCCATCCACGTCCCCAAAAAAGAACGCTTCAAGCGTAGTTCTTAAAGCACCCGGTTTTCTCATCCCATAATCTTAATGATAATCCCAATCTTAGGGGCGTGCGTGCTAGGTGTGAGAAGAATTGATAAAATGAGGAAATGAACGTATTAGAGAGCTTGTGTGGTGTGAAGAAAGGGGTAAACGAGAGAAATGAAAGTATAGTATGTTGAGATGTTTGGTGATGTGGAAAGGATGAATGATAGTCGGTTGGTTAAGCGGATGTATAGTGGTGAGTGTGTTGGGAACCGACCGGCTGGGAGACCAAAGAAAAAGTAGATTGAGTCAGTAAAGGAATGTTTGCAGGAGAGAAATGTGAGTTTGGCAGAGGCGAGAATAAAGGTGCATGATAGGAGAGAATAGCGAGGCGTTGTAAGGGGGTATGGTTGTGGCCCACCTGGGCCAGGGGATGAACCTACCTTGACGATTTACCATAGTGGGGGATCGTCGTGATCCAGTGAAGCTCTACGGGTGGATTTTGATTGCGACGAGTTTTTAATAATTAATGGTACAAGAGGGGGAGGTAAGGCTGGGCTTTCTTTTCGACATTCGTCATATTCTCCTAACTGCTTTTCTTTTCCGATGCTTGTAACGCACCTTACTCAGTCTTGGGGAGAAAAAGTAGATGAAGAAGAATAACATATATATATATTATATATTCTATATATAATATATATATATATATATATATATATAGTGATATATATATTATAGTAAAACTAATATACTATATATTATATATATATATATATATATATTATAATATATATATATATATATATATATATATATATATTTAGACTGATGCAAAATGTAGAGGATAAATTTTTTTTAGTTTTTTCAACAAGACACCCGCCAATTTTGTTTATATTGTAAAAAGAACATTGGTTGCAAAATTTTAGGGTGATTGAATAAATCTTAGAGGTTGCTACCAAGGTTCGAAATATATTGTTCGCTGATTTCCACACTACCCATTGAGGTACAGCGTATTGCGCGTTAGCTTTGTTTTAAAGTGGAAGTTTCCCCATGAGGCATATAATAACCTACATACCAGTTTTCATCTGTTTTTATATATATTGTTTCCTATGATGTAGATATTGTTTCTGTTTTGTCCGGCAATAAGATTTCCTGTAATGATGTATAACTTTTAGGAGGTACTGTTTCTGCTCTTCATCATTTGTTATCAGTTTGTTGTATTCTTGTATTAGCCACACACCCCTCTCTGCAGTATCATTTACAACTTTTAGCTCTCTTATGATTTCTCTTGCTTTCATATAGCTCTTGTCGTTCTCTGCTGCTGTTTGGTACTTTGTCGTATCAATTTTCACCCACGCCGATTTAAATCTCTTAAAAAGAGTAATGTCAGGTCCAGAGGAAGCAGGCAAAGAGACAGAAACAGCTGCTTCCAATGTTAATTCTAAAGTGTGATGGCGACAAGCTAGCCACAGCATGTGTTTACCCATTCTTTGCTCTAGTAACATACAAGCACCACTCTTATTACCTGTGTTGGCTGGAGTGGTGTCAAAGGACATGCACTTGACTTGCTTAGATATACCCCATTGCAATACTAATTGATATACAGCATCTGCAATATTTTTACCTGTTCCACGGGTAAGCTTCGGAACACCAAGAAGCTTATCGATACCTAGTCCAGAAATTAGGACTGGCAGTCGTTCGATATTTTCATGACCGGTAATATCTTCCATTAATTTGCCATCCCAATGTATTTGCAGGGGACAATTTGTTTTGAAATCCTTCAGCAAGTTTTCTGCCATTTTCTTCCTGTTTTGTTGTCTTGCTCGTCTTACTGATGAATAGCTGATGCTATATTTTTCACAGTTGTGACCAAAAGTTTTTACTGCTGGGATCAAGATTTGTGAAGCAGATCTGTCACTTATTTTGGTAGCATCAAGAGCTTGCAAGCAATGGCATGTGTTCCAATAAGTTTCCTCGTTTTGGCTTTGGGATTTTCGTTCCTCTTCGACGTGATTTGGTGATGAGGTTCTAACACATATTCTTCATCTGATGATGATCTATTGTTATTCAACCCTGATGTGCTTGAACTTGACAACGCAGCTACATCAAACGTTGCTGCTTCCCTCTTTCTCTTTGTAACAAGCAATGACTCCCTCTCTCTGGCAATCTTTTCTTTCCGTAATAACGTTTTATTCACTCCAACCCTTTTGCCTTGTCTTTTTTCCATTTGGAGCATCAAAAACGCACGATCTTCGTCTATCTGTATCATGTCAAGAGCATTTACATGAGCAATATCAAACAGATTATCTAAGTCGTTTTTCCATCTCTCTTGTTTCTGAACCAGACCACACGACTGTTTCTTCTTATTATTTCTGTTCTTTTTTTAATTTCCCCCATTCATTATAAAGTTTCTTTATTTTTTCGACGACATGGCATTTCAACACTGTTGGGATGCCTGCTTTTTCCCACACTGCCATTAGGTCTACGGCAGTAGACAGAGCGGCTATTTTCACCTGTTGTTTTTTGTTCAATTTGTAGTTCATAAACAATGCCATTGTTTCCCGCTTTGATGGGAGCTGAGCCTCTTTCAGAAATTCTATAGTATGTGAAATAAGACAAATATCCGTTGTACGACGTGTACGCCTTTCCATATTTAAAACAGATGCACTTACTACACAGAGTCACAGCGACGAAGGTACTAATGTCTACGATACTGCTACAATTAAGACGTAACTCATAAAGCTGTAAGGTTGCTATTTTGTTTATTAAGTAGAACTGTAAAGTGTTGCCAATTAAAAATTCCACGAATTCGTATATAGTAATCTTGTAATCTTTTTTGGTTGCTTTTGCTATAAGCTATTTTGCTTTGAATATTTTAGCTTTTGAAAAACAATTTATTAAATTGTGATTAGGTTTATGTGTAAAATTTGTAAACGAATCTACTTCTAACGATTCCTTTAAATGTTCTAATGGCGGTAGCAGCCTCTCCAAAAAGTTTCACATTTAGGTGAAATTTGCAACAAATGTTTTTTTTTAAAGAACATAAACCCTTTTAGACGGGTGTCCTGAAGATTTTCAGAATTGGTCGATTTTTTGCATCCAATCTAAATATATATATAAATATTATATATATTAATATATATATATATATTATATATATATATATATATATATATATATATATAATATATATATATATATATATATATATATATATACTATATATATATTATATATATATATTATATATATATATATTTTATATATATATATATATAATATATATATATATATATATATATATATTAAATAATATATTTAAACATATCGAGTTGATTCAAAAATATTCTATCTATTATATATATATATATATATATATATATATATATATATATATATATATATATATATATATATATATATATATATATATATTCTCAAAGGAAAAAAATAGTCGCTTGGAATTTTATATTTACAATTAATTTTAGCATTTCTTATGATTTACAAAATTGAAGATATCGTACGGTGTTATTAAAGTACTGGAGGCAAAAGTGTTTATAAGGTAGTTTAGAAAATTGATAACGGGAGTGTGTTCCAGAATTTATCAGTGGAGTACATGTAAGATTGAGCATAGCTGTTAAGTCTGAGGTCAGAGAAAGCATAGAGAAATATGAGACTTTGTAGAAAGGTGTGTCGCTTCTCAATTGAGAAGGTATGTGATTGAAGAGTTCAGAAAAACAGTGTCCGTTATAATAACGATGAAATAAAGAGAGTGACACAACAATTCGCTTGATAAGACGAAAAGCCCTATATTCAACCATTTGAAGAGGAGCAGTGTGAGTGGAATCACTCCGGATGCGTGAGGCATACTATATACAGGGGCGAACGGCACCTCTGTAAATATCAAACAACTGAGGTGGCGTGAAGAAATTCTGAATGTGCCTCAGAACACACTACCTTTTAGAATCTTGTTTAAAAAGAGAAGTAATATGAATCTTCCAATTAAGGTCACGAGAAAAATAAACACCAAGAATAAGTGTGTTGGGTGTTTCAAAGAAAATGTTACAGCCGTGTGAAAGATTATATGGAGTGGAAAGATGGAGGAACTGAGCTTTTGAGTAATTGAAAACAACCTTGTTCTCAATGCCCCAAAGAAATTCGAGAAAGATCAGTTGCTAGTTGATTCAAGGGTGCCCTTCTAGCGTGAGCTAATTGTTGTTGGAATGAAGTATATCAAAATGGGGGGAGTAATGAAGGGTGAAGTCGTCGGCATAGGAGTGGATATGTGATGAAGCAGCGAGAGGTCTTTTATGAAAAGTAGAAAGAGTTAGGGATAAAACAGAACAATGAGTAACGCCACTATTTATAGATTTAAGGGATAAGCGGTGGCATTCACCAAAATACTGAAAGAAAGAGGACCAAGAGACAGAAAAACTAGAAAGAAGAGCGCTTCTTACGAAAGCCGCATTGGCGAACAGAGAAAAGATTAGAAGAATTAAGATGTTCTCAAATCTTCCTGCTAGGATAGATTCGAGGGATTTGACGATAGTTGGAGGGTTGAGATTGGTTCCCTTTTTTGTACAGAAGCACCTTTCCAACAAGGAAAAAAGGCCAAAGTAGAAAGACAGAGACGGAATAATTTAACAAGGCAAAGTGCAAGCTTGAAAGCACAAGTTTTGAGAACTATAGAAGGAATACCATCAGAACCGTACGCTTTCTTAGTAGTAAGCTCTGAAAAAGCAGAAAAAACACCTTTTGAAGAAATTACAATTGCATAAATATGTTGCAGGGAGGTGGAGAAGAAGGATAGCACTGGAATTCGTCTAAATTGGAATTAGAAGGAAAGGTTTGAGCAAAGAGTTCAGCTTCAAGGGAAGGTTAAACGGCAGCTATGTAGACGGAAAATACTATAAATGGGCAAGAGGAAGAAGCAAAGTTAAGAGTTAACATTTTTTTGAAAAAAAAAAAAAAAATTGGTTTTCTTTATAAAAAGAACGTGAGGAAGAGGAACCAGTAAGATTATTGCATTTTCTACTGAGAAAAGAATTTTTTAGCGTCATGGAGAGTAGATTTTCCACTATTTTGGGATGAAATATAAGTTGCAAGGGTTTCTGGAATTTGAAGATGACAGTAATTCCTGTGGCTAATAGCACGAGAACAAGCAGAGTTAAATCAAGGTTATCTAGGTTTAGTTGAAGGTAAAGATCATGGGGTGCACGCCTCCATGCCAGAAAGAATTAGCTCGCGCTTTGCACACTCCGAGGGACCCTTTCCATGGAAGCTGTAGTCATTCCATGGGAAATCAAAGAAGTACGACCGCAAGTCCGACCTGATTGCATCACCGAAGTTCCAAAAACGTTTTCTCGCCGCAGGCGGTGTTTTCCCTACGGAAGACGTGAAGAGATAGAACAGAAAACAGAGATATGAGAATGATCAGAGGAACACAGTGGAGGAAAGAATTTAACAGAATAAGGATAAGAATTAAGATCAGGAAAAGGTCTACAGTGTTGGGTTCATCTCAAAGACGATCAAAGATACGAGTAGTTAGCTGCTCTAAATGCTGCTCGAGGTAATTCTGAATGGAAAAGTGGTAGCAAGTTCATCAACTTTATCTTGAGAATTAAGGGAAGCAACTTGCCGTGGTGAACGTT
>JABUQX010020283.1:25000-38789 GCA_015478945.1 Trachelipus rathkii
CTAGTTTGTGCGTAATAACAAAGATCTAAAATTTGTTTAGCTATTGCTATTCAATGTTAGAATACTAGTTTTCAGTAATGGGATTTGGGTTTTCTCTTAGGCTTAATTAATGCCGCAGGTGTTTGAGGGGTATCCTCGTGTTGGACAACCCGTTAAAATTATTTAACAATTTGATGGGTAGTGATAAAATTACGTCAGCCGCAGCTCATATTTGGTTTTTGTTTTATATGTGTAAAGCAAAGAAAATCTAAACATATTGTGAAATATAACGATACCCGCAGAAATCGATTTCGGATATATAACACAAGCACCATACACACAACACTATCCTCTAGAGAATCTCACGCGAAATAAGGGCGTGTTCTGGAGGATATCTAATTCTGCCTCACAACTGGTACAAAATAATTGTACATTTGAAATGTGGTGATACCCAAACCGTTTTCACCATCACCCAAAAGCCCTTATTTAATCACCCTTTACTTATCTGTTTAATAGCTGTTATACGCAACACACAAGTCTCTTATTGTTATACATCATGTACTTCATGTTAGATAGCGCTCTTCCAGATCACCTAATTTGGGTCCATCAGGTAATCTTAGGCAAGCGTTTTGAGGTAATCTCTTTGCAAATTCGACAACACATTCCTATCCACAACTCCTTCTCTAGTGATCAGCCGTAGTCAACCGCTTATTTAATTGCTATACTGTTCGTAATGCAAAAAAATTAATTAAATTTGTTTATAAATGTATTCATGTTACAATCCGTTTCGCATAATAATTTGGGATATATAGATATCACTTATATCCTCGCACGTGTTCTCGAACTAGACTAACTCCTCCTTATGCGACAACGTAAAATATTTACAACATTTGGTGTAACGATAGATCCACCCAGCCACTCGGATCTAGCTACAATCACATCTTCTCATTTATGTTGGCTCTTAAACTTTAACCTCCGTGTAATAGCAAGAAAATTCCTAACCTCTATTGTTATAATCTGCTTATTCATGGTTAAGATCGATTTCATATAATAATTTGGGCCCTATGATACTTTAACGCAGCCGTGTTTGAACGGAGGTATCTCCTCCTCTTGCACATCCGTAATATTTTTACAATTTGACTGTAGTGGTCCAAGAGATATTTTCCTTTTGTTAATATTGTTTATGTGTAATAGCAAAAGAAACTCTAAATCTACGCATAGCTAAAAAATAGTATTCATGTTATTCGGGTTTCAGATATAATTTTTGAGATCCTAAGGTAGTTTAGGCAGAGGTTGTTTGAAGGTATCTCTTTTGCACGAACCGTAAAATTTTTTACGAATTTGATGTAGTGATAAAGCGTAGCTCACAGCTATTTAAATTGTTATATTGTGTAATAGCATGGAAGATTCTAAAATTTGTTATAAATATGTTTACCTGTTAGATTTGGTTTTTCAGATAACTAATTTGGGGCTCCTGGTAATATTTAGCAGGCAGAATTTTTTGAGGTATCTGATTTGCACAACCGTAAAACAAAAATATTTACCAATTTGATTTAGTGATAAGGCGGTAGTCCAAGCTTATTCTAATTGTTAAAACCATGTGGTCATATTTTAATTTTTGGTTATAAATTATGTATTCATGTTAGATATCGGTTACAGATAATAATTTAGGTTCCTAGTAAAAATAAGGCAGGTGGTTTGAGGTAACAACTGCTTTTGCCACAACCGTAAAATATTTAACACATTTTAATGTAGTGATAAAGCGCAGTCAAGCTTATTTTATATTGGATATTGTGTAATAGCAAGAAATCTAAACCTTTGTTATACAATATGTATTCATGTTAGATGGATTTCAGATAATAATTTGGGATGCTATAGATTTAAGGCAAGGTGTTTGAGGTATCTCCGTTTGCACAACCCGTAACATATCTTACAATTTGTTGTAGTGATAAAGCGTAGTCAAGCTTTTTTAATATTTTTTTTGTGTAATTTCAGCAATAAAAAAAAAATTTGTTTTATAAAAAATTTATTTCATTTTTAGATCAGTTTTAGAATACATATTGGCGCTCCCTGTTATTTAGTGCAAGGTTTGAGGTATCCTCCTTTGAAACCAGTAAAATATTTAACAATTTGATGCTTAGTGATAAAGCGTAAGGTCAAACTTTTTATATTGTTATATGTGGTAATAGCAAAAGAAAATCTAAATTTCTTCTTTTAATATTAACTTGATACGTTATGTTAGAATTCGGTTTCAGATAAATAATTTGGGCTCCTAGGTAATTAAGTTAAGGCGGTTGTTTGAGGTTACTCCATTTCGAGTCTTTTAAGTAAATATTTACAAATTTTGACCCTGGTGATAAAGCGTAGTCAAAACTATTATTTTATGTTTTGTTCGTGTTATAGCAAGGAAACTCTAAAATTTGCCTTATATATCATGTATTATGTAGACGGGTTTCAAGATAAATAATTGGGGACTCCTAGTAAATAATTTAGGGGGCAGGTGTTTGAGGTATCTCCTTTGCACAAAACAACCGAAAAAAATTAACACATTTATGTGAAGTTATGAGGCGTAAGTCAAGCTTATTATATAACTTGTTTATATGTGTAAAAGCAAAGAAAACTATATTTGTTATAATAAGTATGAATGTTAGAATCGGTTTCAAATAATAATTTGGGCTTCTAGGTAAATTTAGGCAGGTGTTTGGAGTATCTTCTTTGCACTACACCGTAAAATATTACAATTTAATGTGTGATAAAGGCGTTTTCAGCCTTATTTATCATGTTGTTTTTATGTGTAATAGCAAAGAAATCTAAAATTTTTGATCATAATATGTACTTCATGTTAGAAATCGGTTTTAAGAGTAATAATTTGAATCCTATTTAATTTAAGCGCAGGTGTTTTGAGGTATCTCCTTTGCAACAACGTAAAATAACAATTTGATCGTAAGTGATAAGCGTAAGTCAAGACCTTATTTTATAATATTGTTATATTGTTATAGGCAAGAAATCTACAAATTTGTTATAATTATGATTACATCGTTCAGATGTGGTTTCGATAATAATTTGGTCTCCTAGGTAATTTGGGCATATAAGGCAGGGTGTTTGAGGTATCTCCCTTTGCACAACCGTAAAGAAATTATTTACTCTTTTATGTAGTGATGAGCGTAGTCAAATCTGCTTATTTTAGTCGTTAATTAGTGTGTAATAGCAAAAGTAAATTCAAAAATTGGTTATTTGTATTCATGTTAGGTCTGTTTCAGATAATAATTTTGGGCTCCTAGGTAATTTCGGTAGGTGTTTGAGGTATTCTCCATTGGACATCCGTATAATATTTAATAGAAATTTGATGTAGTGATAACAACGTAAGTCAAATTTATATTTATTGTTTTTTGTCTAATAACAGCAAAGAATTTAAATTTGTTATAATAAGTATTCATGTTAGAACTAATTCGGTTTCAGATAATAATTGGGCTCCTCAGGTATTTTAGGCAGGTGTTTGAAGGCTATCTCCTGCACAACCGTAAAAATATTACACATTTATGTAGTGATAAGCGTATCAAGCTTATTATATTGTTATATGTGTAATAGCAAGGAATCTAAATTTGTTATAATTATGTATTCATGTTAGAATCGGTTTCAGATAATATTTTGGGCTCCCTCAGTTAATTTAGGCAGGTGTTTGAGGTATCTTCTTTGCCGCGAACCGTAAAGAAATTGACACCATTTTATGTAGTGAAAATGAAGGCGTAGTCAAAAGCTATTTATAATTGTTAAAATGTGTATAACAAAGGCATTTCTAAAATTTGTTTATATATTTGTATTCTTTAGAATCAGTATTTCAGATTAATAAGTTTGGGCTCTTTAGGTAATTTTAGGCAGGTGTTTGAGGTTTCTCCTTTGGACAACCGTAAAATATTTACAATTTGATGTAGTGATAAAAACGTAGTCAAACTCATATTTTTTGTTTTATGTGTAATAGCAAAGAAATCTAAATTTGTTATAATATGTGTTCATGTTAGATCGTTTTCAGATAATAATTTTGGCTCCTAGGTAATAAGGCAGGTGTTTGAGGTATCTAATTTGGCAACAACATGTAAAATTATTTACCAATTTGATGTGGTGGATAAAAGCGTTTTTCAAGCTTTATTCTATATTGTTTTAATGTGTTTAGCAAAGAATCCTTATTTGTTAAATATGTATTCATAGTTAGATAGGTTTCAGTAATGATTTGGGGTCTTAGTATATTTAGGCAGGAGTTTGAGGTATCTCCTTTGCACATTCAGAAAAAATTTACTCATTTCTCTAGTGATAAAGCGTAGGCAAGCTTATATATATTGCTATATGTGTAATAGCAAAAGAAAATTAAATTTGTTATAACTATGTAATTCTGTTTAGCAACAGAATCCGTTTCGTATATATAATTTTGGGCTCTTAAGTTTAATGTTATGGGCAGGTGTTCGGAAAGAAATGTACAATTCTCCTTTGGATCAATCAAACCGTAAAATATTTACAACATTTTTTGTATAGCATTCTGTGTTGTCAATTCTTATTTAATATTGTTTAATGTGTAATAGCAAAGAAATCTAAAATTTGTTTATAAATATGGTTTTCATGTAGGAATTAAATTAAATTCGATTCATATCATTCGCTTTGGGTTGGGCTCCTATGAATTTAAGCAAGGTAGTTTGGAGGTATCTCCTTTGCACATCGTTAAAAAATTTTACAATTTGATGTAGCTATAAAGCATAGTGATGAATTCAGCTTATTTATATTGTTTTATCGTGTGATTGTTAGCAAAAGTAAATCTTAAATTTGTGGTAAAATGTATTCATGTTTAGATGATTTCGGTTTCAGATAATATTTAGAGATCTGGTAGTTAAAGGCAAGGTGTTTGAAGGTTTCTTTTGCACAAACCGTAAAATTTTTACAATTTGATGTAGTGATAAAGCCGTGTCAAGCTTATTTATATTTATTGTATATGAGGTAATAGCAATGGAAATCTAAATTTGTTATAATAATGTATTCCTGTAGATTGCGTTTCAGATACATAATTTGGGCTTCCTAGGTAATTTTAGCGGCAGATTTTTTTGAGGTATCTGATATTGGCACAACCGTAAAATAATTACAATTTGATTTTAGAGATAAAGCGTATCAACGCTTTATTTTATTCGTTATCTATGTGTTATAGCATCAGAAATTTAATTAAAATTTGTTATAAAATATGTATTCATGTTAGAAGATCGTTCAGATAATAATTTAGGTTCCTAGTTAATTTAGGCAGTGTTTGAGGTATCTCCTTTGCCAACCGTAAAATATTTACACATTTATGTAGTGATGAAAGCGGTAGTCCAAGCTTATTTAATATTTTTTCTTTAAAATATAAATAGAGAAGAAATCTAAATTTGTTATAATATGTATTCATCGTTTGATCGTTTTCAGATAATAAAAAAAAAATCAAGGTAATTTAGCCAGGTGGTTGAGGTATCTCCTTTGCAGCGCAAACGAAAAGAATATTTACAATTTGATGTAGTGATAAAGCGTATGTCAAAGTTTATTTATATTGTTTATGTGTAATAGCAAAGAGATCTAATTTCTTATAATTGTTGATAGCTATTCATCGTTAGATTTCGGTTTTTCAGAACTATAATTTATGCTATTCTAGTATTAGGGCCAGGTTCGTTTGAGCGTTCTCCTTTGCACAACCTAAAATTTTACAACATTTATGTAAGTGATCAAAGCGTAAGTCAAACTTAAATTTAATATTGCAAAATTATTATATGTGTAAAGGCAAAGAAATCTAAATTTGTATATATATATTCATGTAGATAGATCGGTTTCAAATAATAATTGGGGCTCCTAGGTAATTTAAAGGCCGGTGTTTGAGATATCTCTTTGGCAAAACCGTAAAATAATTTACAGTTTGATAAAGTGATAAAGCGTAGTTAATAAGCTTATTTATATTGTTATATGTGTATAGCAAAGAATCTAAAAAATTTGGTATAATTGTATTCTATGTTAAATTTGGTTTCACGATGAATAATTTGGGGTTTCCTAGGTATTTAGGCAGGTGTTTTTGAGGTAAAATCTCCTTTGCCAGCAATCGTGAAATTATTGTTTTTCTTCATTATTTATGAGCTTTTATCAAGTTTATTTTATTATTTTGGTAAATGTGTAACTGCAAAGAAAAACTAATTTTTGTTATAATTTGTCGTTCATGTTAGAATCTTTCAGATAACACAATAATTTGGTCTCCTGTTAATTAGGCAGATGGTTTGAGGGAATCTGCCTCTTACCATCGTAAAAACATATAAAATTGATGTAGTGATATAAGAAGGGTAGTTAAAGCTTTATTAAAATTGTTATAATGTAAATAGCAAAGAAATCCTAAATTTGTTAAAATATGTAATTCATGTTAGTTCGGTTTCAGATATTAATTTTGGGCTCTAAGGTAATTTTTAGCGCAGGTGTTTAAGGATATTCATCTCCTTTGCACAAACCCGTAAATATTTTACAATATTTGAAATCAAGGTGATAAAAAGTGGTCAAGCTTATTTTATATTGTTTTATGTGTAATAGCAAAGAAAAAATCCTAATTTGTTTAAATTATGTATTTATGTTAGAGGAAAAAAAACCGGTTCAGATATTAATTTTAGTCTCCCTAGGTATTTCGGCAGGTGTTTGAGGTATCTCTTCTTTTGCACACCGTAAAATATTTATCAATTTGACTGTAATGGATGAACGCGTAGGTTAAGCTTTATTTATATTGTTATAATGTGAAAATAACGAAAAATCTTAAAATTTGTTATAATATGTATTCATTGTTAGATCAGTTTTAAAGATAAATTAATTTTTGCACAACCGTAAAAATTGTACACATTTGATGTAGTGATAAAGCGCTGTCAAGCTTATTTTATAATTATTATGTGATTATATAGAGAAATCTATAATTTATGGTGATATGCAAAAGAAATCTAAAATTTTGTTATAATATGTATTCATGGTTAATCGGTTTCAGATAATATTTGGGCTCCTTGGTTATTTAGGCAGGTATTTGAAGTTTATTTCCTTTGCGCAACCGTAAAATATTTACATTTGATGTAGTGATAAGCGTAGTCAAGCCTTATTTATATTTTTTATGTGTAATTGCAACGAAATCTAAATTTCTTATAATATGAAATTCATTTTAGATCGGTTTTGGATTAATAATTTGGGGCTCCTAGTAACTTTTACGGCAGGTAGTTTGGGTATTGTCCTTTGCAACAACCGAAAAAATTTACATATTATGGTAAAGTGATAAAGAGCCCGTAGTCAAGCTTAATTTATATTGTTATTATGTGTATTAGCAACGAAATCTAATCTTCTTATAATAGACATATTCACTAGATGTCAATTTTCAGATAATCAATTTGGCTCCTAGGTAATTTAGGCAGGTGTTTGAGGTAATCTTCTTTTGCACAACCGTAAAATATATTTACAATTTGATGTAGTGATAAAACGAGTCAAGCTTATATTTTTGTTTTTATGTGTAATAGTAAGGAAATCTTAAATTTGTTTATAATATGTTTCATGTTAGAATTCGTTTTTATAATATAATTTAGACTCCTAGGTAAATTTAGGCAGGTGGTTTTTGAGGTATTCTCCTTTTTCACAAACGCAGAAAAAGAAATTACACACGTATTTTATTAGTGATAAAGCTAGTCAAGCTTATTTAAAATTGTTATTGTGTTAAAAATAGCAAAGAAATCTATTTTTGTTATAATATGTATTCATGTTAGATCTTGTTTTCAGATAATAATTTGGGCTCCTATTTCATTTAGGCAGGTGTTTTGAGGTATCTCTTTGGCACAACCGTAAAATATTTACAATTTTGATTTAGGGAAAAAGCGAAGTAATGCTTATTTATAATTGTTATTAATGTTGCAAGCAAAGAAATCTAAATTTGTTTATATATATTGTATTAATCTGTTAGATCGTAAAATAATAATTTGGCCACCTATGTAATTTTTAGGCAGGTGGGTTAAGGGTACTCCTTGCACAACCGTAAAAATATTTACAATTTGATTTTGTGAAAAAAACGTTTTATTGCATACCGACCTGTGCTTTCGAGAGACTGATCGGTAATGTTCATAATTTGTTCTAAAATTGTATTTATGTCCTGTTTTCTGACATCACTAATTTGGGGTACCTGCCCCTTGGGCAGGTGTTGTAAAAAGTATCTAATTTTGGCAACAACGTAAAATATTTACATCTGATGTAAGTGGATCAAATAGCGTAGTCAAGCTTATTTTATATTATTTTATGTGGATATCGCAAAGTAAATCTGAATTTTAATTGTGATTAGCAACTGATATAGAAATTTGGTATAAAATGTATTCATTAAAAATTTTTCGTCCAAAAAAAAAATATAATGAGATTCATGTTTTAACTGTGTCTAGAAATTAATAATTGGGCTCCTAGTCCAGTTGGGCAGGTGTTTAAGGTTATCTTCCTTTGCACATCTACTTTTCTTATGTTTGGTGGTTCAGAACCGTAAAAATTATTTACATTTGATGTAGTGATTAAGCGTAGTCAAAGCTTATTTATATTGTGTTATGTGTAATAGCAAAAGAAATTTAAAAATTTGTTTATAAATATTGCTTTCACTGTTAGATCGGTTTCAATTAATAATTTGGGCTCCTAGGTAATTTATAGGGCAGGTGGTTTTTGTTACTTTCCTTGTTTACCCAACGCGTAAAATAATTACAAATTGTTTGGTAGTTATAAAGCGTAGTCAAGCTTATTTTAATTGTTTTATTTGTAAAAGCATAGAACATCTAAAATTTGGGTTATAATATGTTTTCCATGTTTAGAATCGGTTTTGATAATAATGTGGGGCTCCTAGGTAATTAAGGCAAGTGTTTGAGGTTATCTAATTGCAAACCGTAAAAATATTTACAATTTATGAAATGTAAGGTGATAAAGCGTATGTCAAGCTTTATTTAGTTTTGGTTTTATGTGTAATAGCAAGAAATTTAAATTTGTTTTTATATTCTTCATGTTAGATTGGTTTCAGATAATAATTTTGGGCTCAAGGTAATCTTAGGCGGTTGTTTTTAGGGGTTGATATCTTCTTTGACAACGTAAAAATTAAAGACATTTTTGATGTTGAAAAGCGTATTCAAGCTGATTTTATATTGTTATTATGTGTAATAGCAAGGAAATCTAAAATTTGTTATAAAAAATATGTATTGCAATTCTTAGATCATTTTTAGATAATAATTTGGCTCTAGGTAATTTAGGCAGGTGTTATAAATAATAATTTGTTAAAAAATATGTATTCATGTTGACGATATACGGTTCAGATAAATAATTTGGGTCTCATGGTAATTTATGGGCAGGTTTTTACGGTTAATCTAACTTTTGTAACAACCGAAAAAATATTTACATTTGATGTAGTGCCTTGATAAGCGTAGTTAAGCTCATTTATATTGTTTTATGTTTAATAGCAAAGAAAATCTAATTTTGTAATATTATGAATTCATGTTAAGAAATCGGTTTCCAGATAATAATCTTGAGCTATTAGGTAATTAAGGCAGGTGTTTTGAGGTATCTTCCTTTGCAACAACTTTAAAAAATTTCTTAACACATTTTTGTAGTGATAGAAGCGTAGTCAAAGCTTATTTATTAATTGCTCAAATGTGTAATAGCAAAAGGGAATCTAATTTCTTATAATATCGTATTCTGTGTTAGATTCGGTTTCAGATAATTTGGGCTCCTATGTAACTTAGGCAGGTGTTTAAGGTATTCCTTTGCACAACCGTAAAAATAAATTAAATATTTGATGGTAACGATAAAAGTGTAGTCAGTTTTATTTTATAATGTTAAACTCTGTGTTAATGCCAAGAAATACTAAATTTTCTTATATTTGTTCTTCATGTTCAGATCGGTTTCAGATAATATTTGGGCTCCTAGGTAAATTAGGCAGATGTTTGAGGAATCTGCTCTTCACTCGTAAAAAATTAACAAATTGATGTATGTGATAAAGCTAGTCAGCTTATTATATGTTTATGTGAAAATTAGCAAAGAAATCTAAATTAGTTATAATATGTATCATGTTGAATCGGTTTCAGATAATTTGGGCTTCTCTATATTTAGGCAGGTGTTTGAGGTATCTCCTTTGTGCACAACGTAAAATATTTTACAATTTTGACGTATTTGATAAAGATGTCAAGCATTTTTTTATATTATTGTTTTTTTTTGTATAGCAAAGAATCTAAATTTGTTATAGATAATGTATTTCATGTTTAAGATCGGTTTCAAGATAATAATTGAGCTATTAGGTTAAGGAGGAGGTGTTTGAGGTACTCCCTTTGCCAATCACCGTAAAAAATTTGAAACTATTTAATGTAGTGATAAAGACGGATTCAAGCTTATTTATATTGTTTATATGTGTAATAGCAAGGAAATTCTAAATTTGTTATAATATGTAATTATGTTGTTAGATAGTTTTCAGATAATAATTTGGGCTTCCAGGTAATTTAGGCAGGTTGTTAACATAATAATTTGTTAATAATATGTATCATGTTAGAGTCGGTTTTTCAGATAAATAATTTGGGCTCCTAGGTAATTATAGGCAGGTGTTTGAGTATCTCCTTTGCTGCACAACCGTAAATATTTACACTTTTATGTAGTGATAAAGCGTAGTCAACGCTTATTTATTATTGGTTATATGTGTAATAGAAAGAAATCTAAATTTGATAAAATTTATTTATTCATTTTAGCTCGGTTTTAGATAAATAATTTGGGCTCCTTGGTAATTTAGGCAGGTAATTGAGGTACTCCTTTGCACAACCAAAAATAATTTAAAAATGATGTAGTAATAAAGCGTAGTCAAGCTTAATTTATATTGTTATATGTGAAATAAGCAAAGAATCTAAAATTTTTATATATGTAACTTCGTAATAATTTGGGGCTCCTAGTTATAAGGGCAGGTGTTTTGAGGTATTCTTCATTGCACAACCGTAAAAACGTTTACAATTTGATGTGGTGATAAAGCGTAGTTAAACACTTTTTTAATTGTTTTAAATGTGTAATAGCAAAGAATTAAATTTGTTATAATATGTATTCATGTTAGATCGGTTTAGATAATAATCTTGGCTCCTAGGGAAATTAAGGCAGGTGTTTCTGAGGTATCTATTTGCACAACCGTAAAAATATTTACAATTGATGTAGTGATAAAGCGTAGTCAAGCTTATTTAATATTGTTATAATGTGTAAATAGCAAAGGAATTAAATTCTTATAATATGGTTATTCATGTAAGATCGGGTTTCAAGATAAATAATTGGGCTTCCTTCCTACGTTAACTAGAGGCAGGTGCTTGAGTTTATCTTCTTTGCACAACATAAAAATATTTACAATTTGATGTGGGTGATAAAGCGTAGTCAAGCTATTTATATTGTTTTATCAAAATGTGTTAATAGCAAGAAATTAAAATTTGTTATAATATGTATTCATGTTCGAAAGCGGTTTCAGATAATAATTTGGGCTCCTAAGGTAATTGAGCAGGTGTTTCAGTATTTCCTAAATTAGACCGAAAAATGTTTACAATTTGATGTAGTGATAAGCTTAGTCAACGCTTATCTTATATTGTTATATGTTAATAGCAAAGAAAATCTAAATTTCTTATAATATGTATTCATTTTAGATCGGTTGCAGATAATAATTTGGGCTCCTAGTAAATTAAGGAAGGTGTTTGAGGTATCTTCTTTTGCACAACCGTAAAAATTTACAATTTGATGTGGTGATAAGCGTAGTCATTTTATTTTTATATATTTTATGTGTTATAGCAAGAAATTAAATTCTGCTATAATATGGTATTCAGTTAGACGGTTTTCAGATAATCAATTTGGGCTCCCTAGGTAATTTAGGCAGGTGTATGGAGGTATTTCCTTTGCACAACGTAAAAAATTTACACATTTATAGTGATAGAGCGTAGTCAAGCTTATTTATATTGTTATAATTGTGCAAAGAATCTAAATTTGTTATAATTAATATGAATTGTTAGATCGGTTTCAAATAATAATTTAGGCTCCTAGGTAATTTAGGCAGGTGTTTGAGGTACTCTTTGCACAACCGTCAAATCATTCAAATTTTACTCTTTTGAACAGATGACACCTCTTAATTTTATTTGTTTTATATTTAATCAATGAAATTAATTTCTTTCCAGAATTTATTCTGGTTAGATTGGTTTCATATAATATTTGGGCTCCTAGGGTAATTAGGCAAGGTGTTTGGGGAATCTCCTTTGCACAACCGTAAAATAGTTACAATTGAATGTAGTGATAAAGCGTTGTCAACATATTTATATTGTTTTATGTGTAATAACAAAGAAATCTAAATTTGTTATAATATGTATGATGTTATAATTCTGATGTAGATAATAATTTTGAATCTCATAGGTAATTAGGGCAGGTTTTTGAGGTATCTCCCTTTGTGCAACCGTAAAATATTTACAATTTGAATGTAGTGATCAAGCGTAAGTCCAGCTCTTTTAAATGTTATATGTTGTTAATATGCAATGAAATCTATAATTTGTGATCCTATGTATTCAACATGGATTTTTAGGCCCTTAGGTAATTAAGGCAGGTGTTTAACGTATCTCCTTTTTGCACAACCGTAAATATTTTACAATTTCATGTCGTCATCAAGGGTCGTCCACGCTGAATTATGATGATGTTATATGCACAACAAAGAATCTAATTTTGTTATCATTTGTATATTTATGTTAATTCGGCAGATAATAATTTGGGCTCCTAGCTAATTTAGGCACGTGTTTTAGGTATCTCCTTTGCACTACCGTACAATTTAAACCATTTATGTAGTGATAAAGCGTAGTCAAAGCTTATTTTTTAATTGTTAAATGTGTAATAGTAAAGGAAATCTAAAAATTTCTTATAATATGTATTCATGTTAGACTATTTTTAGATCATAATTGGGCTCCTTAGGGTAAATTTAGGTAGGTTTGAGGTATCTCCCTTTGCACAACCGTAAAATATTTACCCATTTATGACGTAGTGATTAAGCGTAGTCAAGCTTATTTATCAGTGTTATAATTGTAATCGCCAGTATCTACTTTGTTAATATTTATGTATTAATGTTAGGTCTGTTTTGATAATAATTTGGGCTCCTTGTTAATTTAGGCAGGTGTTTGAGGTATCTTCATCTGGACATCTGTAAAATATTTACAATTTTGATGTAGTGATTAAACGTAGTCAAGCTTATATTTTATTGTTTTTGTCTAATAACAAGGAAATCAAAATTTGTTTAATATGTATTAATATGTTAGATCGGTTCAGATAAAAATTTGTCCTAGGTAATTTAAGGCAGGTGTTTTGAGGTATATTTTGCACAACCAGAAAAAAATTACAACATTTATTAGTTATTAAAGCGTAGTCAAGCTTATTTATATTGTTATATGTGTAATTAGCAAAGAATCTAAATTTTTTTTTAATAATGTTAATCATGTTAGATCGGTTTTCAGATAAAATTTTGGGCTCCCTAGTTAATTTAAGGCAGGGTTTTACGTATTCTGGATTAATAACAAAATTTAACACATTTATGTAGTGATAAGCGTAGTCAAGCTTCTTATATTGTTTATATGTGTAATAGCAAAGATAATTAAATTTGGTTATAATTTGTATTCATGATAGATCAGTTTCAGATAATAATTGGGCTCCTAAGGTAATTTAGGCAGTCGTTTGAGGTATCTCTTTGGACAACCGTAAAAAATATTTCCAATTTTGATGTAGTTGATAGAAACGTGTCAAGGCT
>JABUQX010020284.1:0-25000 GCA_015478945.1 Trachelipus rathkii
AGATCATGTTAGTGATGAGCAGGTGTACGCGTCCATCAAGATTAAAGTTCGGAAGACGTACCAGGCAAGTGGGTATACTACCATATATGTGCACTATGTTGGAGCTTTGATGAGGATTATTCCGATACGCTAGTCACAGTGAAGATCGTCTACACTAAGCAGAAGTTTCTATATCTGTATTTATGTGTCACATTAACTAATACCATTTCCTTCATACATTCCTTTATTGACCATAATTACTCTTTATCTATTTATTTATATGTTTAACAATATCTAAACAAAGACATGTATCATATCATTGCGTTTTGTTTCTCTCTCCCTTCATAGTGCAATATATATATTATCTTTTATTTATTAGATATATTTATTTGTATTGTATGAGTATTTTATATAATATATGATATACTATATATTATATAGTAGTATATTATGATATATTAGTGATATATGTAGGATATATTTATATATATCTATGTTATTATAATAATTGTGATAGCCCTCTTGAAAAAGAAAATATTAAAATCATAAAATTTTAGCAGTGCTGTATTACAACACAATATGTCCTCCAATGTGAATGTGATAGGGCAAAAACCGATGTACAGTTGGAGATCAGCACATCATAATCAATTGCGAAACCCTTGAATTCAGAAAATTTTTCACTGTTAACCAGTGTTATATACAAAGTGATAATAAAAGAGAAAGTAATAACATATTCAAACCTATACAAACCATTCACATATTTAAATTAATAATTATATATAAATTGCAAAGTCATTCGTAGTTAAAGATATAAAACTAAACTCAATTCGACATAGAGCTCTAAGGTTAAAATGACAGAACATTTGCAGTTCTCCATTTTCAGGGATAAACCATGGTTTGTGGCTCATAAAAAATTATTCTCCTGTTCTAGAGATAATTTTTTCACTTTCCGACTGATGACGTGAGCTGAAGTTATTTTTATTGCTAGTGTTTCTTTCCAATTCAAGAAACTATTTCCATTGTTTTTTTTGCTACCAATTGAAGGGATATCTTGTCTTACACTGTCAAGTGGGCAAACTATCCATTGTTTGTTTTTTTCTTGAGTAATTCGTAGTAGCCTTTTACTTTATGTACATATAAGGCACACTCGCTCAGAAGAATGACTTTCTTGTTTTCACTTCTTGTTGTTCTGTGAGAGAGGGTGAGTGCATTAGTGTGTAAAACCAATCCATTAAAGAGAGGCCAAATGAACCTTCAGCTTCAAGAAAGCTGGTGCCCCTGCTTAGCGTAGATCATCGTGCAGGAGAAAAGAGTCAGACGTGAAGATTTTCAGTCATTCTTTTCATGCTGCAACGACCTATTTTTTACTGATTCATCTGAATTATGTTGAAAATTAGCTGGAATCGCAGATATAAGAAAGTAGCTCACTACAAAGATTATCACATAATTAACTGTGAGAAATCTTTTTCTGGACTGATTTCTATAGCTCTTCAGCGAGGTGTAATTCATTCCAGCGAGCTTGCTTTTGAGTTGCCTTAGGTTTGATAAAATAGATTTATTGCTAAAAAGGAAGGATCACTTGGCGACTGTTACTGGTCCCAACGTTAATGCTTGTTTTAAGGTGATGTGTCAAATTGTCTCAAGTATAAGGAGATAGGATTTGCCACTGAAAATCAGTTAACATTTTTCTGATTGCATTCAGCAGCGTAATGGATAGGGGAATTTTTGTGGCCAAACAATCTCTTTAAGCAGGAGCGAGGAGGGGCGTGGTTCGGCGAGGCGGTAGGAAGGCACGCCTGAGATTAATTTATGCTGTTTTGAACATCAGGCTGCATCTGTAAAGGTTTTAAGCTTGCAGTCTGCCGTTGCTGAATGTGAACAATGAAGGATAGTCTCTGCCAGTAAATAAGAAGATCTTGGTAACAGACTTTCTGACATTATATATTGAATTCGTGAATGCATAGTTGCAACATGTGATAAAACGATAAATTTGATAGCAAGCCACTCCCCTTATACCAGCCTAGCATGTTTGGTCCATTATCCCGTTATCACTCATTAAATGAATTCTATTTTTTAGAATATGGAAAAATGTCAAAGGCCATTATAGGATCTGACAAATGACAAGATTGTGCCAATGGTACAAATTTTGCTATATTTTATTTTTGAAATAAGTTTATTAGAAATATTCAATTTTAAATTGAAATAGCGGACTTTCCCTACGTTTGACGTCATTTTTATTGTTATATTTGCCTCAATATCTCCAGCGGCCCGAATAGTTCGCAAAAAGCGAATTACCGAATATTCGTATTTTGGCGAGAGTGAGCCGAATAGCGAGTATACTTACCGAAGGAGTATGGTCGGCACATCTCTAAAATATATAGTATTATTATTTATATATATATATATAGTAAGAGTATTAATACTATATATATAATATATAGTATATTATATTATAGTATATATATATATATATATGGTTAAGAGTTTATTATTTAAACTGGACAAAGCTCGATAAAAAAAAAATTCTCAGGTAAGGTGTCTAAATTTCTTGTTTTAGGGCGAAATGAAATTTTTTCCTGACCTGACCTGAACTGACTAACCTAACCTAACGTAATTTCGCCCCTAGAACAGTAAATGAAAAAATATATATTTTGACCTACAACATCTATTATTAGATGCTACCTGTGAAAATGTTTTTTTGATCCGAGCTCCCGTGTGGCGTGTGCGTTAAGTAACTTTTGTCATAATAATATATATATACATAATATTGAGTAGTAGTATGTTGGCAAGAAGTATTATATATATTAATATTATTAGTAATATATTATATCTGTTATATATAATATTGGTATAATATTAAGAGTTATATAGGATATATCTATATAGTATATTATATTCAAGTATATATAAATATAAAAATAGATAATAGGTATATATTGGTAAATCCAGTTTTTTAAAACACTAAATATCGCTCAATCATATCTCAAAACTACACCGTCACCGGGGAAATGAATACATTGCTGGAATGCTGGGATAATTTTACTACGGATAAAAAAGAATATTATCTCAAAAACTACATAGCTACAGCGAAAAGGAATATATTTTTGGGATCCTGGTAAAATCAGCTATTGAAATGTATGAGAAAAATACATGTAAATTCTCCGGATGAAGATACGAATATGGAGTAGAATGCCTATACTTGGATGGCACTCCGTGAAAATAAATAGACTATTTATTAAATTTTGCCTTGTTTTTTACTAAGAATACCTCAAGGGTATACCGCACCGATCGCAGGAGAGGTTCTCTTCGCTTCCGGGGAACTACGGGGTAGGACTACATTCCCCCCTGGCCGGGAAGGGTCTCGGAACCTCCGCTCGTTTAGTTATTTGGGTGTGGTAGTCGGGGTCCTCCGGCCTCCCCTACGGGGTATGGGAATAAACGTGCCCCCTGTGTTCCCCTCGGCTCGAGCCCCCCATGTTGCCTGTGTATATACTTTTTATTAAATAATAATATATATATAAATATATATAATATATATATTAATAATTATAAATATATATATATTATTAATTATATATAAGTATATATTATTGTGTGTATTTTATTGGGTTATTATTTTTATTGTTTTTTGATATATATAATACTATGTCCCCTGCTCCAAAAAAAAAAGCAATATTTATTTTTATTATATGTATTCTTTGGTTTTTTTTTTTACATTTTCTAACGTAAAATTTTAAAGGTTCCAAAAATCGAACCAGATTGGAATGTATTTTTTGAGTTTTTGAGTTTTTGTAAAATTAAGCAATTAAAATTGAATTAGGAATCCCAATATGGAGGCGTTTCCCTGTAGGCTAGTGGTAGGTTTTTTGAGATATTGAGGTTAGATGATGTGGTTTTTACAACTGATTAGAACCCTATTTAATATATTATAGGGTATATATATTATTATATATATATTATAGTATATATAATCTATTTATTTATATATAATTATGTATAATTTAGATATTCTTTGCCAACCAAACAATGTAATATTACTGTTATATAATATAGTATTTAGTTAGATAATATAAAATATATTTATACTTACATACCACGTATTGTTAAAATATTGGGTCTATATATTAATATACTATATATATATGATTTTATATAATATATATATCAAAATTATAATATATAGGTATATTATTATGTTTTTCTTATAAATTAATTTTTTTTATTTAGGTTTGAAACGTTTTTATTAATATTATTTCTAGTACTCTTTTTTTTTTCTTAAATCTAAAGTATTTTAGTAATATTTGTTATATTTATGTTTTAATAAATAGTTTTTTGTGTCCTCAAGTTGTTATTGTAAGCAAATATTATATTTAACATACATTTATGAAGCATATTGATTATTTAAACATATATTTTTATACTCAGAAAATGTACAGATATGATACCGCATTGCTTTGGCCGGATTAGTATATTTTTATGTTAAAGCGTATTAAGATAGCGGCGTCATTCTTTCCTTTTCTTGCAATTTTGCATAATCTTGTAATATCAACTGAGTTATTGTAGATAGATTTCATTTATTGACAACTTTCGCCAAAAAAATAAGAGAATAGTTAATCGTCTTATGAAATTGCAAAAGGTAGATTCGTGTCGAAAATGCCAACTGTGCGTGCAGGTTAGTCGCTCTGATATATGTATATATATATATATATATCTATATAAAGAGATAGTATGGTGGGTAGCTATTATATTATATATTAGGTGATATTGATGGAGGGGTTATATATAGGTTATTATAGTATATATAGTATATGATATATATATATATTACTGAGGTACCGAATTAAATTAGGTATTTGGGGTATATAGGTAGAATATAGTATTTGCTTTAGTTTCTGTCATAGCAGACTTGATTAATAGGGTAATATATAGTATATATGATATCTAGGTATCTAGTGATATGGGATATATAGGGATAGGGGGGGTAGCTATAGTATACTTGAGGTAAGTAGGAGTATGTGAGGATGTGAGTATGAGGTTAGTATATATTCTATAGGTAGGGTATGACGGATAATATAGAGTATATATATATATAGTATATATAGTATATATAGTATAAATAATATTATATGAAAAGGTATCTTATATGAAGGGTATATATATATTATTAGAGGAATAGTATTGTTAAATCCATGTTAAAACAGGAGATAGTATCTCATATCCATACCTCAAAAACTACAATAGCTACAGGGAAAAGGAATATATTTTTTGGAATCCTGGCAAAATTTTAATTGCGGAAACTGTAAAAAAATATATTCAAAAAACTACAATAGCTACAGCAAAAAGGAGTACATTTTGGAATCCTTGTAAAATTTTTAGTTAAAAATGGAATTTTAACGAAATAAAATAAAAATAAATAAATATTTGCGTATTTGTAGGAGCAGGGGACAAAGTATATATAATATATAACTATATATATATATATATATATTTAATATATAATAGTATATATATATATATATTATATATATATGATAGTATATATCTATATATATATATATATATTATTATATTATTGTAATTGGTTTACACGGCATGTAAGTGGGCTCGACAGAAGGGAACAGGGGGGACGTGTTCCATACCCGAGGGGAGGCGGAGAACCCCCGACACCCAATATACTAAAGAGACGGGGTTCCGAGAGCTCCCGAGGGGGCATTAGTTCCTACCCGTAAGTTCCCGAAGGGCGAGAAATGCCCCGACGGCTGCATCGTGCGTATAACCCTTGGTATTCTTTAGTTAAACAAAGCATAATTGTTCATTTAGAAAGTCTATTTATGTTAACGAGTAACCAATAAAGAGGTCGCGTAACGGAGAGGAGCTCTTCTTATATCATCATCTGAGAAATTTACGAGGGGGTGTGAGTGTGTGGAGTTTTTATTTTTTTTACATTCCTGTAATAAGTTTTAGCCGGTCCAAACTGTATTTCCTTTTCGCTATAGCTATTTAATTTTTTGAAATATATATATATATTTGGTTGTTGTTTATTATTAATGAGACATTTTTCCGCACGAGAGTGACCAGCTCCAGAAGTATTCCTTTCTGGTAGCGTGTAGTTGTCGTGAGATATGGATGAGATAGTTAGGTGTTAAAACTGGAATTTCCTTATATAATATATACTTAGTGAGTAGAGGTAGAGTAATATGATATATAATATACTATATATATCTTATTGTAATCACTAGGGATATATTTAACTACTATAATTAGGGTATATAGTATATATGAGGCAGGTTAGTCACTATAATTATATATAGTTATATATATATATATTATGGTATATAATATATAAATATATATCAATATATATATAAGTATTGTAGTATATAGGGGATATATATATATATATATAGTTATATATACTACGTAGGGTATATAGATATATTATAGAAGTGCGAGCTGCGAAAGCATCACTCCAATATGAATATATAATAATAATGAATAATAATAATAAGAATGATATAAATATAATAATATATTATACTAATAAATAATATGATAATAATAATAAAATATGGGGTTATGAGGATAATAAAATTAATATATTAATAATATAATAGTAATATTAATATAATAATAAAATAATAATAGAATAATATAGGATAATAAAATAATAATAATAATCATAATAATAATTAAGTAGATGATGATAGCTATTATAGAATATTATATTAATCACTTATTATTATTATTATTGATTAATTAGTTATTATTATTATTATTAGATTATTAATATTATTGCAAATAAAGTAATAATAAGTAATATAATAAATATATAAAATAAAATAAGTATAAAAATAATAATAATATAATAATATAATATAATGAGATAATAATAATAATAATAATAATATATAATAATATGGCATATTATTCTTATTATTATTTTATTGTATGTATTATTATATTATATTGAGTATTATTATTATTATTATGATATGAGTTATTATATCATTATTATTATTATTTTATTATATTAGTATTATTAATTATGGGATATAGTTAATTGTCCATAATTTAAATATAATATTTAGATTTTTTTTGTTCCAACAAGTTTACTTGTGCGTACTGGCCTACGCTCGTTAATATAATATAAAGTGCCTATTCTGTTAAAAAGTGTAATCTTAGTAGATGCTCATTAGAAATTTATAGAAAAGGGGTGTAAGTTTTACTGCGTTTAGAACTGAAATAGGGAAAATTGCTTTTGTTGTCGCGAGAGTGTTGATTGCTATAACGATGCTGAAAATAAAAGTTCATAATTTGGAAATAATTCAACGTTCTCATTTTCATGAGTCGAGTCGAGTCGGGAGTCGAGCGAGCGGGAGTTCGGGAGTCGGAGTCGTTGTCTTCAAAGATCTGACCGTGGGAGTCGAGTCGAGTCTTGGTGTTCTAATATCTACTTAGGGTGTGGTTTGCGGAGGAATTATTTTTTTCCGACTCCCATCTGCTATATATAAATATATATATATTAACATAGAGTATATATATTACTATATATATATATACATATATATTATATATATATATATATAATATATCTATATTTATATATCCCGTCCTAACATCTATTAATCAAATTATGAATATAGGTATATATATATATATTTATTATATATATATATGGATATCAGTATATATATACTCGCGAGGATGTTTGAAAGATAAGAGTGGGGAAGTAGCAAGGGATTGGTGTTAGAGTATGGAATGAAAGAAGTGAGTGCTACCTATTAAATTCGGATGACTTTAGTTTTTAGTGGGCGAATCTGAAATAGCTTGAGGGATTAGTAGAGAGAGATTTGCATGTGTGTAAAAGGAAGCGGGTTTGAAAGTAAATCGTAAATAGCATTAAGGTTAGTTTTTGAGTAGGTTACGTCTCTGGTAAATTTATGTTCGATAAGAGCAGCTGAGCAAATGTTTGAGTTCAAATGAATGTAGGAATTATTGGTGATAAAAGGGACGATGATGCAGCATTTAGTATGAAAGGCTGAATGACAGGGAAGGAAGATGGCGGCGTGCAATTAAATCCTTAGTGAAGCGCTCAAGGGAATTGAGGTCTTGGGTTTTTGCTAGGGTCTTGCCTGAGGTGTGCCGTATACCTTGCTAATGTTAATATAGTGGGACTATGGTCTGGAATGAGTGTACATGATATATTTAAGTATATGGATATAGAATTCTGCTGGGCGAAAGTCAATGAAATGTATAACTCTTTACTTTACGTACAGATGCACCAAAACAAAGTCAAGCGCGCCGACGGATGGAGACACAAATTTCGTAGATGGTGATGCAATAAATTTGCCACATAAATATTCACATAGAAAAATTCAAACTCGCGCCAGGACTCGAACCATCGACAACAGCCGCGTTAGACAATGTGACGGCAGGAGCTTCGAACTAGTCCAATCCGCCTCCCCAGAAATGAAGGTATCCGGAACAGTTTTCAAGTCTTCCTCTTCGATATACTGCCCTGAAACGGTACTTACTTATCATAGAAGACAACTGTTAACCCCTTATTCTGGGGCTACACTCCGCAATTCTGCTAGTTTGCTCCGTGTTACAGGAGCAACCAAAGTCAGGCCACGCGACATGGGAACATCAGGGCTTCTTGCATAATTGCAATAATAATGACGATAGAAATTGATTTCACTGCGCCCGGACTACGAACCTAATACAGTATTACCCTTAGAAATGTACATTAAGTTTCTCACCCACTAGTCAGATCAACACCACAAAAAATAAGGCTAAGCGAGCGTTACAGTTTTTTCAAGTTCTGCTTCGATATCATCGCTTTGAAACTCGATTTAGTCTTAAATCCATGAGAAGGGTGGTGGTATACTCTTTCTTCTGCGGGCTTACACGCATTGCGTCTGTGTGTCGCTCCTGGGTTGAGAGACAACCACCAAATCAAGGAACCGATCCCGACATGGCACAAATGCTTGCGTTACAAAGTTGCAATACTAAGACGAAGAAAAATTTCACTCGCGCCAGTACTCAAACCATCGGAAACAGCGTTCCACGGGTTAGACAATGTACAGAGCTCTATACTATGTTGCATATCTCGCCTCCCAGAATTAGAGAACAAGCTCGAAGTTTTCAAATTGCGTAGCTTATATCAGTGCTTTGAAACTCTCTATTATTGGTTATTCAAACCATAGAAGGGTGTTGGATACCCCTGCTGGCGCTAAACGGCATTCGCTTAGTTTGCTCCGTGTTACAGAGCACAAGCAAGAGTCAGTCACGCCGATATGGTATGCAACATCTTGTTACGACACTTTCTGAGCGGATGTAATAACCATCCATAGGAAAATTCTACACATCGCTCATCAGACTCGAACTTTATCGACACAGCTTCTGCGTTAGATCAACTGACAAGAGGTCAACTTACTTAGCTACTAACCATCTCGAAAACCCCCACAAAAAGAAGAGTATGTGCAGTTTTTTGTTTTCTGCTTCGAGTTTCACTGGCTTTGAAACGATACTTATTAAAAATCCACAAAGGATGGTTGGACCTGCCTGCTGGGGCTCTATCAAACGGCACTTCTGGGGGGTGTCATGGGGTGCTCATTGGTAAGGGAAGCCAGGGTCAAGGTCAAGGTAAGCGCGCGAAGACCCCAGGCACGGAGAAATGCTCTTACACAAATTGAAATAAGACGAAAAAAAATTTCTCCGCGCGCGTCGCGCAGGGGAAGGGGGGGTTTGATCGCCACTGGGTTGGTGGGCCCTCCGGTGTCTGTTGGACTCGATACTAGAAGACATCGCCGTTATTATTAATATACAGAGCCTCTACTAATCAGTCGATCTCGCTCCCTAGAAAAAGAACGCATCTCGTTGCGAGAATATTTGCTAATATCTAACCTGCTTTGAAAGCACGACACTTGTAATTATTCTATCCGAATGGTGATTGATCTTTGCTGGGCTACGCATTATTTCTTTCTTGGTCTCCTGGATACGGAGTAATCGACAAAGTCAAGGATATCTGCCCGACTATGCGCACTAAGATGCTTGTTTGTCGATAAATTTTTTTTGTCAATATATATATTACGATCAAAAAATTCACTAGCGCCAGGCCTCGAACCATCGACAACCAACGTCGCCGTTAGAAAATGTAAAAAAGACAAATCTCCTAGTCCAATCCACCTGCCCAGAAAAAGAAGGCATCTGAGTTTTTCAAATCCCTCTCGATATCACTTGCTTTGGAAACTCGATACTATTTTTATCCACAGAAGAGGTTGAACCACTGGCAGGGCTACAGCGCATTCTGTCAGGGTTGGTTGGTTGCTTTGTTTGTGGTGTTTTGGTGGGTCGTGGGTTGTGGTGTGGGTGGGTGGTTGTCCGGGGTTGGGGGTGGTCTTTCTTCTTGTTGGGGTGTTGGGTTCGTTTTGGTGGGGTTCATTTACAGGCGACCGACCAAAGTCAGGAACCAGACATTCGCACAATATCTGTGTGACAAATTTTGCAATGAATAAGACGCAGAAAATTTCACCGCGCCAGGAGCGACCGATCGACAACACGTCGCCGTAAGATAATGTATTCGGAGCGTCTACCACTAGTCGCGATGCGCCTCCAAAAAGAAGGCATCTCGAAGATTTCTAAATCTCCTTCTCGATTATTCACTGCTGGGGAAACCGATACTTATTTAAGATCCACAGAAGGTGTGAACCTTCGGGTCTACACGCATTTTTCAGTGCTCATGGGTTCAGAGCAGCCCGACCAAAGTCAAAGGATCGCGACATTGTCGCAACAAAATCTCGTGCGACAATTGCCCCTCTATATGGAGACGAAAAAATTTCACTCGTGCCAGAACTCGAACCATCGAGAAGAGCGTCGGCGTTAATGTACAGGAAGCTCTCTACTAGTTCGATCCACCTCTCCAAAAAACATAGTACATCGACATTGTCAAGTCACTCTCGCTATCACTGCTTTGAACTGTATTTATTTAATCAATAGAAGGTTGGTTGAACCATAATATATATATATATATAGATATACGTTATAGTATAATAATATTATATATAATACTATATATATATATTATAGATATATATAGATGTATACTAAGATATATATATATATAGATATAATATATATAGTGAAATAAATCTTTTGGTCGTCTAAAACAGTGTTCTCCAAGTGGGTACGCGTACCCAGGGGTACGCAATGATACTTGGAGACGGCCAGCAATAGCCTCACGATCACTTGCGAGTATAGATCTTGTATCAGTTAGTGCGATATCATATATAGCATCTAAGTAATATATAATTTATATAGATTATATATATATATATAATAGTATGTAGTATATATATATATGATTATGATAAACCAAATATATATATAGTATAAATAATATATATAACATATATATATTATAATATAGTAGTAGATATAGTAATATTATATAGCTAATAATATTATTAAGTATTATATTAGTATATATATATTTGTATATATATATTTTCTAGTAATTATACTATATTAAATATATATTGTTTTTATTTTTTTTCTTTTTTTTACAGTGTAATTATTTGACTTTAAATTTAAAAGGAAAAAGTTTGTTGCACGCTACTTTTTTAACAACTATAAGCAAATTAACGCAGATGGCAAGAGCGCAGGCTTTGAAGTGAGGAGATAAAATTTCAGCAGAACACAGAAGATGGAGAAGAATTCCACAGAATAAGTGGCAGGAAAGAAGGAAGCACACAGCGAACTAGCCTGGAGTACCTACATCAATACAAAACTCATGTGCAGACACAGCACCAAATGATACAGGCGACGTTAAAGGTGGAGCACACTGCGGGATTAAGCTTCCCTCGGCACTGCCGCTGCGGTAGCCGTGATTAGAAAAAGATAAGATTGCACCAACATCGCGCGCAAAGATGATGTGTCCAATGAACGGAAAGTAAGAACATTTTGTAGCCTTTTGCCCTTGGACGTTGACGTCTATCCAATAGCGGGTAAAACCAAGCCCCGATATGAGTTATAGGATGTACTCCATATCACGGCGGATGGCAGGCGTCTTGTATTAGCTGACAATTGGGATAGTAGGAAAAAGAAGTCTCGCAGTCTATAACAGAGACTCCCAAGTTCTTTGATCCTGCCGCTAGCATACCGTTGTGAGTTGAGGTTCAATACATTTTTTCTAGTTATTGTTAGGCACGGTTTGATGTTTTATGTTTAGCTGTTTGAAGGAGAGACAAGAGACCGTCGAAAGAGATAGGAAAGTTAGAAGTGTTAGAGAGGGAGATTTGGTAGAAGTTGAGTTTTAAAGAATTGAATTTCCACAAGGTTGAGACGACCCATCCGGAAATCTATCCAGATCACGAGAAAAATCGGAAAGATTAAGACAGAGCATTCTAGCAGTAAAGAAGAAGCATGAATTGAAATGAGTTAGACAATGAAGGTCGAGTCTGGCATTTGAGTAAAATAAGTTAGATGTGCAGTGGAGATCATTAATGAAAGAGCAGATAAGAGGGAGATAAGACAGAACCTTGAGGAACACTATAATATGTATATAATATATATATATATATTATATACCTATATAATATATATATATGATAATATATATAATTATATAGTATATATATTAGTATATATATAGTATATAATATATATTATAGATATTATATATTATAGATATAGGTAAACTCGCGGGCAGAGTGTAAGCAGTCTCACACGTAAATATATTAAACGACTTGTCATATGGGAAATGTACGGCTAGAGTGTGTTTGTATTAGTTCATAAACTACTCGGAAGTTCACAGGTTATAAATGTAAAAACGGTATTTAGACAGTTTTAGTGAATTTATATATATGCGTAATAAGAGAATACATCAAAAATTATGGAATGAATGATTTTATATCCACACCAATTTCTATCAAATTATTCCATGTGAAATGCATGATAAAGGTGTCTAATAATGGTGTGTACGGCCATCGGCTTCCAATCCTCCATGGGGGGAGATTCGCTTGATGTAAAGATTTCGAGATTGGTCTCCTTCGGATTTTGTCAAAGGGTTTGCAAGTTCCCTGAGTGTGAACGGGCATGTTCAATGACTCGAACACGCCTACCCAAACATGTGCAATGGGTTTCATGTCCGGAGTCCTGTTCCGGCTCTCGCAGAAATGGCCATATACCTACCTGTTGTAGTACCGTTGACGACCTGTCAGTAATGCTGTGTGGCGTCCATGGAGTAACAAAAAATGGACCGCAATGAAGACGCGCAAGGCACTCTAAACTCTGGAGATGTCTCGCATACTTTTAGCCGTACAGTGTTCCTTCTGCTCACGATATGTCATGCGTTCGAGTCACCAAACAATCCTGCCACACCATCATACAGAGTCCACCTCCAATTATGGATCCTTTGGGAAATTTGCAACAAAAACTGCTCACCTGCACGTGTTCAAATTCCTGAGCGTCCATCTGGTTCCCAAGTAGTGTAAACTCGACTCATCTTGAGTGTCCAATCTCCATTCGCTTGTGAAAATGAAAGGTTCGGCAACACCGAGCTTCCATGATCAGAGAGGGCCGATGGGCAGACCTGTAATAGTCTTGCACGTGCATTCTGTCGTCTCTACTGTACGCCAGAAAGCAACTGTCTGACTCAAGAGAGTTCCTGTGTTGTAGGCTGTGCGTGGTTTGGAGAACGAACAAGACTGAAAAGGCGGAGGAATTCGTGCATTCTCTCGGGCGATGACATGTGTCTACGTTGCTGCCAGGTCTCCCTGAACGACGAAGGTCAACTGACCGTCGGTGTTACCCGGTTGTTGAAAGCCACGCTGTCTCTGAGAATTGCCTCTTCCGACAGTGTGATTAACTCCAATTTGGCAATGTCCTGCTTCTCGACGATGTATTTTCCATTGGAGACAGTCTTTGTCACTACGACTTAAAGAAGGTTGTTTCGTTAGTTGGTTAGTGTCTTGCATATCTGTTCTCTATGAACGTACTTCGGGAGTCGTATTTGTTGGTTGTTCTTTATTTATTCATTTAGTTCCATACATAATTAAAGTTTACATGCGTAAATCCTCCTGAATTAGTATGACCTCAAACTAAAACAAACCCTAGCTACATTTCCACAAATGAAAGAGTTTTATCATAAGCACCCTGGAGTGTTTTATTTCCTGTGGAGTTTTATAGTATATAACTATATATAAGTAATATATATTATTATAATATATATTATATATTATAAATATGTAATTATATTTATATGTAATATATATATTATTAGTATATATAGAGGTAAAATATATAAATAGATGATACTATAATATTTATATATAGTATATAATATATATATAGGTAGGATGAGGGGGGATATATACTCACCGACTCATATATGTTACAGCTTATATGGGTACGACTTAGAATTATTTTTCGTCTTAGGTATGCGGCCGATCAAAAAAGTTGGAAGACGCTGGTCTAAAAAATGAGTAGCTTTAAAAATGTGGTAATTCTGTTCTGACAGCCATTTTTTCCTTCTTACAGAGATATACATAAAATTCATTGAAAAATAAACGAACAGATTTTAGTTCTTCAATTTTGGTACCAAGCTCACATATAAACGTGCAAACAAACTGACGTTTAATTTAATTTTTATAACGTAAGGTGGTGGCACCCATGTTGACTATTCTCTGTCAAATTTGAAAGTACTTCAGTAAGAATGTATTAATTTTTTTAAAGAAAATTTTCAAATAAGGTTCTAACTAGAATTTATTACCATACTAAATTGGAGTATTTTGTTGGTGGCAACAAAAAAATTGAAATATCTGAAAAATTAAAGATTTTATGCAGTTGTTTGGTGGATAATTCAAAAAAAAAAAAAAAAATTCTTCTCACCACACAACTGTCAAAAACGAACAGTTTTTTTGTTGTTTTTTTTCAAAAAAAAAAAAAAAAAAAAAAAAATAAGAAATAAAATTAAAGATATCATAGTTTTTCATCAAAAAAACATATACTTTTATCTCTTTATAACATGAAATTTGTTGGCAGTAGGTGTTCAAAAGCTAGCAACTCACATTCCATTACCATTACACCTCACTCATAGCATAGGAGATGCAGTGTTTCATCACAAATTGTTCACTGTAATACCTCCTCTTTTTCAGTCACTTGTTTTGGGGAAACTGTTGTAAATTGTATATAATATTAAAAATTTGTGTATATAAAATATTAAAATTATTGTTGTTATTGTTAAATTAATAATTAAAAAATACTTGCTAAAAATGACATAATATAGTGTCAAAACAATAAAAGAGTCAAATTTATGCAATTATGATAAAAATGCTCACTAGGCATCACTAGTATCGCTAGAGACAAAATATTGTTTGGTTAAATTTCTATATCATATTCTCATTTGAATTTTTATAATACAAGATTCTGATACTGTTTTCTTGTATCATATACTTCTTTAGTGGTTCTTCTGCTCAAGTTAATTAATTGCGTTAAGTTTTGGTCAAGAGCCATTTTAAATGTTTTATTATATTAATATTTTGATAAATTGCGCTGAATATTACATTTATTATAATAATATTAAGAACTCTAAAAAGTCTAAACCAACAAATAATATTTTTTGGAAGAAAGCTCCTTTTCTTCCAACCTTTATATGATAACCGGCTGTTGTGGAAGATTTGTAGTTATTGGGATAGCTAATGAGAAATTTGGGCCCAAAAATTATCGTAAGTAAAATCCTAATATCTGCATTTTCGAGTACTGCATCTAGGTGAGTTTTTCTTTATTATTTTCATTAATATTAAGTCATTTTGTTGCTGGAATGAATTGTTTAGAAATTATTCCATTATATTCCAAAAAAATATTATTTCCCGGGACTTGATTCATGCATCCAAAGCTAGGCCTGAAAACTAGGCTTATGTTACAACCATCGATTACGCTCTTATAATAAAAGGCTTAGTCTATTAATATAAACTGATGTTTCATCAACTTCAATGCATTATATAATATCCAGCAGCTTGTGAAATTCCATTATATTCCAAAAAATATTATTTCCTGGGACTTGATTCATGCATTCAATGCTAGGCCTGAAAATTAGGCTTATGTTACAACCATCGATTACGCTACTTATAATAAAAGGTTTAGCCTATTGATTAATATAAACTGATGTTTCATCAACTTCGATGCATTATATCCATCAGCTTGTGAAATCAATCCTAACTATAAACTGGACCTACAGTCCTAAAATTTATTTTTTGCCTGAACTTTGAACATTTTACTGAAGTGTTTATTTTTAGATTAGGCTTAAATATAATTAATATAATTGTGAATAGTTTGGAAAGTTTACTGTGTTGGGACTGCACAGCTATTAATATTAGTGACTGTGTTCAGCCCTACTACTATCATCACAATGAATAAAGTTGAAGATTCACAAATTCTTGCCACTATAGAATGATGTAAATTTACTATAGGCTTACTGAACAGAAAAAAAAAAGACCCATAAATATGAGTAAAATTACAAATATAATTGAAAAGTTGCATAAAATAGAGTGAACAAAAACTACTAGCTCCTAGTTTCCAAATTAATTTAGAAACTATTAACGATGACATGTCAAAAATCAAAGTCAATGACAATGACATTTTAGAATTAATATATAACAATAAAATTGATGAACTAGAATCTGATATTTAAGAAAGAAGTAGAAGATCAGGTATCTTATCATTTTGATTTGTCAGTGGAATTATCTCATTTTGATAAATTTAATATTAAGAATGTAAATAATGAATCTGTTGATGTAAATAGTAGCAATGAACAGTTTTTAAACAGTTTCAAAATTAATATTAGTGAATGTAAACAGCCTCCCTTGCTGTGTGATAACTTTGACGGTTTGGGTAGCAATAAGCCTCTAAAGACTAATGCTGCTAAATTTACATATTTAATTAGTTATTTAAAAGATGGTGCTTTAAAAGTAGTTAGCCATTTGTCTATATCAGATACTAGTTATAAGATGGCATTGGACTTGCTAAACAAAGAATTTTGGATGGGCCATTCATAGTTTAATTTGAATTTATGTAATAAGATGTGCTGTGGAGACTTACAGAAGGTGCCAAAGTATCTGAGTTAGATGTAGTGATTGAAGAACGAATATTAAATACCAAAAATTAGAGCTATTATTTTTGAACTCAAAAATTATGATTCAGATTTTTTGGTTACAAAGACTCCAGGTTATATTCTATTAAATAACATCATATTTAAAAAACTTCCACATGCATTTAAAAGTGAATTAGGTTACACAAGATTGGTGAGCAGTTTGAAAACTAAGTCCCGAATCATAAGTCAACTGTTTGACACGAGTTACAGTAGATGAAATCACTGTAAGATTACAAATAGTGTGTGCATTGTAGAGCTATGCCCAAAGATAGTTAGTTTCACCTACTCAAATAAAACCGATAAAGATGAAGACTAAAACTATCTTAAAGAAATCTGAAAGTCCTGAAAATAGCGCTACCTTACAAATTTATAAACTGTAAATAATTATAGGAATTACAATTTTGTCAGCTATATAACCAACCACCCATTGTACAGATGTGACAAATATGTCACAGTAGAGGAAAGAATAGCCAGAGCTATGGAAATAAATTTATGCACTAATTGGGCTGCCATTGATCACAGCTATGAAGCTTGTTTTGGTAAAAACAAGTTAAAATACAATTGCTTTAAGTGTAAGTCATATTCCCATTTTACAGCATTCTGTCCTCCACAGTATGTCAATAAAAGTAAGAAAAATGAAAATGTTAATAATCTGTGCCTCAGTTCTCAACAAGTCTGATAAAATTTACATGTTACCTATCTTAACATTGCAGCTGATAAAGGGCAAACAAAAAATAAATGCAAGATGTATCCTCGATAGTGGAAAAATAGTGCTCTTACATTAGTCAGTGTAATAAGAGAGTTATAACAAGAATGTTGGAGGTTTGCATGATACAAAATTCAATATCCAAACTTTCAAAGGTGCCCAAGAGAAACATTAAACAAGCTCTCTTGGATGTTAAATTGAGTGAAAAAGATGTATTTAGCATGCCATTTCTTATTGATAACCTCTCTCTCAAATATGAGGTGAATGGTGTTAAAGAGGCTGTTGAATAATCTGATAAAATAGGTATCGTAAAATACTTAAAATAGTATCGTAATTTAAGGTTAGCCAATTCAACATTTTACAATGACATAGATCATAATATGTTTGAATTAGATGCACTTATAGGTACTGACATTATACAATTTTAATCCCAATTTGAATTAGTAAAAATATTGTCAGGCAGTTGTTTTAAAGTAAATAACAAGTTAATCCCCTTTGGTAACGCTCAAAATTTTATGAATAGGAAACAAATAACAAATAAAATAAAAATAAAATAATAAAATAAGAAGAATGTACCATTTAATTTTAATGTCTCTTTAAAATAAAAATTTATTAAATGAATATAATAATGTCTTTCAAAACCAACTAAAAGGCATTATTGAGTGTGTTCACATCCCAAAACAAAAGAGATCATTACATCTTTGCTCCATATAGACCTGTAATAAAAACTGCAGAGCAAATAAAAACTAAAGTAAGAGCTGTATTTAATTGTTCATTTAAATTAAATAAACAAACTACATCCCTAAATGAATCCTCTTACACTGAATCAGTATCTCATAAATTCTCTATTAAAATTACCTTTTGTTTTTAGGACTAATAACTATGCTGTCTTAAGTGATATTATAAAAGCTTTTTTTAAGCATAAAATTAAGCCAAGAATCTGATAAGAATAAATTTTGCTTTTTGTGGTTTAAAAATAATAAATTAGTCACTTACAGATTTAATATCATTCTTTTTGGATATATATACTACATCTCCCTTTATTCTCCATTTTATAATGCAATAGCATGCCTCTCAATTCCCTAAAGACAAATGTACAGAAATTTTGTCATCAAACTTTTATGTTGATAACTTAATTTATACTGGTCTCATTTTCGACTACTGCATCTAGGTGAGTTTTTATTTATTTTATTTTCATTAATATTAAGTAGTTTTGTTGCCAGAATAAATTTCATTTAGTTATTATTCCATACCCCTTCCACCTGTATTTTCAGTAGAATTTAATCTTCCCTCATTCTAAAGCTTGTATCTACCCTAATATGAGATACATACAATAGGTGTTAACATATGTGAGCTTCTGTGTTATATTTTAAATAAATAAGCAAAATGAACTAGTACCATAATTCTTTATAAATTTCAGACCTATTCAAATTGGGAGACTGCTGCAGGTTTGCATGAAACTTGTATGAAAGGTTTAAAATGAGCTTTAGACATTGAAAAATATCAAATTAGGATATATCATAACTGTTTTCAAGTCATTTTTAAGGTTATTTTGTTTTTCCTTCTTTACAGTTCATTTCAAACATTTTAAATGTTTCATGAAAATCGGTTGGGGTTGGAAACAGGAAATAAAGAGAGAGTAAGTCGGTATTATAAACATGAAATTTGGAGACCATAACTTTTTTCAGATCCATTTCCCCCATTGTTTCATTTAGTTTTTGTTTTTCTTCCTTACAGGTCATTTCAAACATTTCATGTAAATTTGAAAAAGTCACCATTTTGACAAGGACCCAAATTTCTTGTTATGTAATGTTTCTAGGTAATCATAAAACAGTGCCAGCCTCAATAAATCATCACAGTTGAACACCAAATAAAACAAAACTATTAGCAATATATGCATACGCTATGACTAGGTGTATATAATACAGTTACAATAATAAAAAATAAGTCCAGTAAAAACCAAATGAGTGACAGTTAATAATAAGTTAATCTTAAAACTCATCGGAAATACAATGAGAAAAAACCAGAAACTCCCAGGTTTCTGCATTAATGAATTCTTTATTTATAATTTAAGCTATCCGAAAAAATAATAATAAAAAAAAACCTAATGTAACAAAACAAAAAATGCCAACTTACCATTTCAAAGTGCTCAACAACAACTCAATGTAACATGAAATTTCTTTTTAATATTAAAGTCAATACTTCAGGATTTTAGACTACTAGTAGCTGAAAATATGAACCGATGTTTTAGAAAGAATTATTATTTTAGGAAGCTACTAATTGTTTTACAATCTATTATGCAAAAACCTAAAAATAAAAAAAATTGTGTAAACAAATTAAATAACATCAAAAAAGGAAAGCACAACAGATTGATACAAAATTTTCTGGTATAATATATATATATATATATATATATACCGTATATATAATAACGGATAATATATAATTATATATAATATAAATATATACGTTAATTTTATTTACTATAGCGTAGTAATATACGTAGATATTAGTTATTAATAACGATATATATATATATATAAATACACTGAGAATATATAAAACTATTATTATTATAAGAAATAGTATATATATATATATATATTAATATACTATATATGATATAGTATATATGAGGTATAATATATATATATATATATTATATATTATATATAGTATATAGTATGTATATATATATAGTAATATATATATATATATATATAGATATATATATATATATATACTATAATATATATAGTATATATATATATATATATATATATATATATATATATAATATATATATATGCCAGTATAATATATATAAATACTATGTATATATTATATATATATATATATAGTATATAATGATAGTATATATATATAGTATATAATATATATATATATATAATATATAGTATATATATATAGTAATATATAGATACTATATATATATATATATATTTGTATATGCGCGTGAGCATGTTTGGAAGCAATCTTTGTATTTAGATCAAAAAAATAAATAAATATATATATATATTATAATTATAATATATAATATATATACTATATATATATATATATATAATTATATTATTTATATATATATTATATATATATAGTATATTTGTCCACTCTAAACTATGCATCTCCAACTTGGCACCCACTTTACTGCAACAACATAAAGAAACTCCAACAACCATAAAACAAAAGCATAATGAATCAATAACAAAGGATGTACACATCACTACAGCCAACAAACCAACACCTACATGAAGAAACAAATTCTACCACATAAGCGAACACCTTGACATGATAAGGCACGCAATTCTTTGCAAAGACTCAAAAACACCTCAACATCCATGCCACATAACTTTTCCAAACCCCACCCTCACAAGACTCAAACACCTAATCCTTTCACCCAGCGTCTATACTACAAAACAAAATTCTGAACAACATTCCACCATAAAGACAGACATCAAATGCACCAAATAAATCCACATGACACTAACAGAAAACTATTAAGAAAGCAGAGCCAGCGTAAAAACATTTCATAAAACAAACATTCCCACCCAGAAATAGCACATTTCAACTCGCTAACGCCAAAAAACTAGCCAGTCATCTTTTGCCAAATTAAAGAGGGCCAAAACCCACTTACAATACATTACAAAGAGAGATTCAAGCCTCACCAAACCACTAACAAAATAATGTCCAACTGCAACCAGAATATCCGGACAACTGCAATCCCATTTACTCTCGCTGTTATCTAACTCTCAATCAGAACAATACTGGAAACATTTTCAACAACTGAAAGATCTCTGTAGGAGGCCGGTTTCGGTGGTGGGGTATTTGGAAGCAGTATGGGCCTATCCGATGAAAGGGGTGGTCTTGGGTGAGTAGGTATAATATATATATAATGATATATATTATAATAGTTAGTAATATAAACAGTATATATATATATATTATATATATATAGTATGATATATATATATATATATATATATATATATATAATATAGTATACTATATATTATATATATATATATATATATATATAATATATATAATATATTACTGATGCAACTGATAAAATGGTATCAGAGATGGGTGATGGGTGGTATCAGTCGATTTTTGAGGTACAGTATTGGTATTAGGAATTTCTATAGTGGGACATCAGTATTCAGAAATTTTGTCATACTTTCAACTGATACCGAACACATTTTGCGTCTATTAAATTGATATATATATATATATATATATATTATATTATATTATATATATATAATATATATATAGATATATATATAATATTTATATGTAATATATATTAATATATATATATAATAAATATATATAATTATAAAGTAATATATATATATTAGTGATTCTCCGATAGCCATGGTATCCACGGTAGTACATCGGTCATTTTTCAACACTATTGGCATGATAGAGGTAATTTTTGTGAGTAGTAGTATCGGTAAAATTTTGTAGATACCTTTTAACAGATACTAATATTTATGCATGCTTTCAAAATGTTATATATATATAATATTATATTATATATATATATATATTATTAGTATATATATATATATATATTATATATATAATATATATATATATTAATAATATATATATATATTATAT
This sequence comes from Trachelipus rathkii, assembly GCA_015478945.1. Taxonomy (NCBI): domain Eukaryota; kingdom Metazoa; phylum Arthropoda; class Malacostraca; order Isopoda; family Trachelipodidae; genus Trachelipus; species Trachelipus rathkii. Next base: position 22,485 of record JABUQX010020284.1, read on the forward strand.
ATATATATATATATATATTATATATATATATATATATATATATATATATATATATATATATATTAAATATATATATTATAATATAATATTATATATATATATAATTATATATATATATTACTATATTTTAATTTAAAGTTATAGTACTTCAATCCAATGTTATTACATATTTGTGAGTAACGCATAACTTGTGAATAATGATTAAGTCAAGTACTTTTCTGCAGTGAGTAGAAATAAAGGTTGCATTAAGACTCCTTGAGTGATTCTTCACATACCAGGATTAGATCCCAAATTTAATTTTTCTTGCTAGATAACAAAAGTTTATTTCTTATTCAATGGGCCCACAATACTTTGTGAGCTATTTATCGTAGTAGAAACAAAATTGTTGATATGGAAAATGCCTCAAATTATGTCTTATAACAATTATTTATATATACGGTTTATTTCAAAAAACCATAAAGATTAAAGTGAAATTAAAAAAAGATATATGAGAGTTTGTTTATACCGACTATGCACCAATACTAAACGGCAACCATATTCTTACAGTTTCGACGTAGAAAACTGTATAAGAAGCGCATGAGACGTCTGGTTATTCTCGTGATAACACTCTCTCAGGTGTTGAAAAGTAGTGCTGCGTAAAATTTTTTGCAAGTAGGCAATTATCCCGCAATTTATGATATTTCCTTATCTATCTGACGCTACCGAACGGTTGCAAACTTAATAGGCTCACGATTTGTGCTATCGAGACTAGCATCTGTAAGATATGCTTTTCACCACAGTTTGTTTGCAACGACGAATTTCAAAACACGCAGCGATTTTACGAAGTTTTACCTTTTTTTACAAACAATTAGAATCAGCTGTTGTGATGGAGTCCATTCGATTTGGAATAAACAGAAATAAAACATAACAAATGGTTTATTACAAATAATTAATTGATCTACTATTGTGATGGAAGCTTTAACTATTTGGAGAAATTAATATTTAAAAGGCCGATTTTATTGAAATGAAACATTCATCAATTCAAACAAGGCCTACCACGCCACCATATATCTTGTTTACATTTTTGAGTAAGCACATTCTAAATTCGACATTTCTTACGATTGTCCTGTTTGACAAAAATGAAAAACTCGAGCATTTCTTACGTTTCGTAAGTACAAATGCAAAAAACGAAACTGCTGTATTGTAAGTCGTTTTCGCTTTTTGCATTGTGGTTACGAAATTAAGAAATGCTCGAGTTGCATTCATTTTTGTGCAAACTTGTGCATAATCGTAAAAAGTCAAATTTAGGATGTGCCTAAGCAAAAGTGCAAAAAACAACATGGCTGTGTGGTAAGCTCATTAGAATTGATGAATGTTTCATTTAATAAAATAAACTTTAAATATAATTTCTTCCAAATGGATAAACTCCATCAGAATAGATGATCAATTATTGTAATATAAACCATATGTTATGTTTTTATTTCTGTTTATTTCAAATCGTTGTGCTCCAGTCACAACAGCTGATTCCAATTGTTTGTAAACAAAAAGTAAACTTCAATAAGGAATCGTGCTCGCTTTTGCACGAAATTGCGTGCTAAAACTGTGCAAGCAATTCCTTAACCAAGCCGTAGGCAAAATAAAAAAAATGGTATAGTATATTATATGATATATATATATATATAATTATATAATATATTATATATATATATATATATATTAGTATATATATATATATATATATTAGTATATTAATATAATATTATAGTATATCAGAGGTGGGGCACCGCTGCTCATTTAGGGGTAGTCGCTGCGCACCTCCGCACTCGAGATAAACGTAGTCCGCGTGCGCTCCTCCGCACTTTATTAAACCATCAACTCCCGGCTATCGCAAGTCCGCACGTTCCCGCTAATAATGTGCGACTTCACAAAAGAATTTTAATAATTAAATACTAAATAGTATATATCCTTACAAAAAATTTATTTATAATTTTTATAATAAAAAAGTGAATGAATATTTACAAAATCTCAAGATTTTCCACTTACTCCTCAATGTCGTCTTCAAAAGGGAACAAGAAGATCCATATTAATCTTTCAAAATGATTAGGTGCTCAAATTAAAAGCAGTTAAGGCTGAACTCTTTGCCCTCAAAATATCCCACCAATACTAAATATTCGCTCACAGCAGCAGAACTTGGGAGAGGTGTATTATATTTTTATGAACAAGTTCAACAAATTCTGCTATGCTGAAAGGGAAAGATGTCCTTGGTAGAGAGAGTGCTGGTGTTAGTTTGCACTCACCAGCAGTCCATTCTAATTTAAGGTCCTCAACCTAAATCATTCTGCCCTCCCTTCTGAAATATTTATGACACCCTGTCGCACCCATAAGAAGGTCTATTTTCGTCCAAGACTTTAGTAGAATCCATGAAGGCCTCGACCGCCCTGCAGAGTCGATGCTAATGCTACGTATTAGCTCGGTAAAAGGCTATTATAATATATATATATTTTATATATATATTATATATATATATATATATTATA
>JABUQX010020285.1:2500-10000 GCA_015478945.1 Trachelipus rathkii
TTGTATAATTATAGAAAATCTTTTTTTTTTTTTTTTTTTGCATTTATTCATCGGAAATATTTAGAATTTTTTTTTTATTTTCCCATTTAGGGGGCTCGAGCCGAAGGGGGACAGAGGGGTCGAATTCCCCCCCCCGTCGTCAAGCGGGAGGCCGAGAGACCCCGACTCCTGCCATCTTTGCGATTTACTCTATGGTATTCCTTTTGTTAAAAAAAAAAAAAATTTTAATTCCTTTAACTATGGTATTACTTTAAACTAAAGGAATACCATAGGGAAAACCACAAAGATGGCAGGAGTTGGGGGGTCTCTCGGCCTCCCTGTGGACGATTTCTTGTATTGCAGAAACGTAAATAATACTTTTTGGCAGCATTATTGTAAATGTATTTAGAATATTAAAAATATGAAAATCTAATTTTAAGACTTTTCTATTTCTTTTATTACATTTTCTGAAATAAAATTCTTCACTGATTACAAAAATGTCATTTGTTTTAGGGTTGCATTTGTTAGTTCTCTAAAAAACTCTCCTTAGGATTGGAGAGACCAAATATGGACTATTGAGATTGCATTCTAATACTATAATTTGTCAAAACCGTTAATATAATAAAGGGAGGGATATTCACTGAACAGTTGCTATATTGGGAAGGATTTGTAAGGAGACCCAAAAAGCTTTTTTTGTGTCCTAAGTACCAAATAGAAAAGAAAGATACTTTATTGGACTTGCATTTAAAATATTATAAGTCCAGGAATCCACTATTATTAGTGGATTGATTGGGCTTCCTACAAAAATATCGAAAACCATGCCTGAATAATTCTTTCAAACATTTACACTGTCAACCAACAGTAAAACTTTGTAGATCCTAGATACTGGGGCTTATACCCAAAATATAGAAGCAGTCTGGAGCGTTTTGAAGTATAAAAATAAGAAACGAAAAGGTATTGTAAAGAAGTTGATAAATTCATATATATGTGAATTCATGTGGCGAAAAAGAAATACGGGGAAGGAAATTATTCCTAATGATTTTAAAAGGATATTGCCTAATTTTAAAATTTCTTATATATATTATATATATATAATATATATATATATATAATATATATTATATAATATATATAATATATATATAATATTATATTATATATATATATATATATAATATATATATATATTACATATATATATATATATAATTAATATATTTATAATATAATATATATATATATTATAAATATATATATATATATTATACATATATATATATATATATATATTTATATAATATATATATATAAATTATTATATATATATATATATATATTATATATATATCATATATATATATACTATATATATATATATAATATATTATATATATATATATATTATATATATATATATAACCTACGAAACCGTAAACCCTATTGACTTTTTTGAGGTCAACAACAGCATATTTGACATTCTAAAAAAGAAATGTTCACAACTGAAAATTTTTTTCGAAATTTTATTACCCAAATAAAACCTGCCGACCACTTTACCTGTCCGACAATATTGGACGTTCGTAGCTTCGAAATATTTACATAGCCCAAACAGCCGACATGTTCAAAATGAAGAGAAGAAGGGTCGACGCATTTTTTTTTAAAAGTGTTCATATGCGTGACAGCAAATAGTCGACAGGAAAATGGTCGACAAAATTTTTTGTTACTCGTCCAAACCGTATCGACAATTGGGCACTAGCTTCAAAAATAATTTTGAAAATTGAAAAAAATCTCATTTAAAGCAGAGTCAAATCCATATCTCTTAAATAGGTTTTAAGTAGGAGTAAACTTTAAACTCAAGAATCGTAAAAAAATAGAAGAACCGTTTCCTTAACTTAACTAGGCTAAAATCGCAATACATAGTGAAATCAACCACATAGCTAAAAGTAAGCTTTATAATAAATATATATATATATATATAATATATATAATAATATATATATATATATAATATATATATATTATATATATATATTATATATATATATATATAATATATATTATATATTATATATATTATATATATATAATATATATATAATATATATATATACTATAGTCATTCGTGCTCAGCATCCGCGCAAGAGACACGCGCACTTCGCTAACCTAACAAAATGTCAGCCTATAACAGTCTACAACGTGAAACATAACTATACGTACGATCCTTAGTTTCATATCGCATGGTGCATCGACATTCGTACTTCATCCATTGCTGTCTTTTCTTAAAAATACGACATTAAACTTACCAAATACGACGCCTTCTCTAGAACAATTCTAAAGAGCGCATCCATAACAACACAAACCAGCATTTGTACACAACTGAACCTGGAACAGCGTATTGATGAAGCATAGTGTTTCTGTGCAGAGTCCTGACGAAGGAGCGTGCAGGCTAGTACCTTGAGAAAAATCTGCCGCAAAATCGTGCTTTGCCACAATGCTTGACTTTTTCTTCTCTTACATAAATGAATAACTCCCACTGGTATAAACTTAACCCTTTGAGTCGGAAGCGACTGTATTAGTCTCGCACTTTTAAGACCTCGCTCACATATATAACTACGGGTATATTTTGTGCTAATTGTTCTGGAGCTTTTTTTTTAATATTTTTTGACCTATTGGTTTTAAAAGATTTAGAGCAAAAAATTTAATGAAGTTTTGCTTAGTGTTTGTATCCGCACGTATAGCTAGATAGAGGGTACGTTACTCGTATCATACTTGAAAAATAAACTACTACATTATTGTAACTCTCAGTGACCGTGTATATCTTTGAGTAATAGTTTGATATAATTATTAGTGGCTAAAATTTATTTTAACCTTTATTGAATTACTTATACATATGCACTATCTAGTAGTCGTAAAGAAAGATTCTATTTTCTATATATGATTATAGATACTTTATAAATATTATATATACCACACCTAAAAAGTAGAGAAATCGACGTAGTTTAAAAACGTTGCGGACGGATAGTGTCGCTAAGCGGCCATAATACCGACACATAACTCTATATATAAGCTAAGAGAGAAGCTCTAATATGACCCTAAATAAAATAGATCATGTCAAAGTAACTTAGTGAATCATAAATATTCTCATAAAATAGACTCATGCTAATAATGAATCAATATAATAATGAGATATATAGAATAATAATTATATAAATCAAAAAATAGAAATGCTTAAAAATATAGGAGTGAAATAATAATAATTAATAATAATATGAGTAAGAGCAAATAAGAAATCACAATGAGCAATAATCAGTGATAACGGTAAGTAATATTAATTAATAAATTTCTGTGAAGGACGGGGTGCTATGTACAAGCATTTATGAGTATGTAGTAGGACCGTTATTTTTGTCAATACTCGTCTGCGAGTGGTTTCCAAATTGAAACGGCGCTCTGGAGTTGAGAGTTTATTTAATAATTAATATATTTATATAATAATAATTATAATAATTATTATAATATATTATTAATATTTAATTATAATATAATAATTTAATAATTAATAATAATTAATAATATATAAATTATATAATTATATAATATTAATAAATTAAAATATAAATTGATTTAGCTCAATGAATGAAAACAGTTATTATGATGATATTATTATATTTTATGATATAAAACCTCACACGGTGTCTGTAAATTTTTAAATCCCCCGATTTAAATCCCCCATTAGCCGTTTTGTAAATCACCAGACAGCTGAGTCATTTTGATTTGACAAAGATGACTTGGCTTGAGACTCCTATGCATTATATAATTATATATAGTATATATATATATAAATAATATACATATAATATATATATAATATTATTATATATATAATATATATATTATAATATATATAATATATATATATATATTATATATATATATATATAATAGATATATACAGAGAGAGAGAGAGAGAGAGAGAGAGAGAGAGAGAGAGAGAGAGAGAGAGAGAGAGAGGAGAAGAGAGAGAGATGAGAGTAGAGAGAGAGAGAGAGAGAGAGAGAAGAGAGAGAGAGAGAGAGAGAGATGAGAGAGAGAGGAGATGAGGAGAGAGAGGAGAGAGAGAGGAGAGGAGAAGAGAGTTTATAATTTACAGAATTGAGACTGAGTTCCAACGTCAAGTTCCCAAACAGTTGAACATTTTCCATAAACTTCTTCCATCAACCTCTTCCTCACAGATCAATGACAGCTCTGAGATTTCCATTCTTATGGAATGGGTGAGGAAGAGGAGGCCCACGTTTTCCGTAGATGAGGCGTTGAGTCTGATTTTACGCCCGATGGGTTGGACGACGACTTTAGCAGCGACAACGACGAGGATGATGTTTCATTTGCCTCAATTCCGGAGGACATTGGCGCGCTCTCCGATTCTGAAGTAAACCAATGCTTACAAGCTTTGCAAGCATCGCAACGGCTTTTCACAGAAGACAGAGAGAAGAGCGACGACGACGAGGACATTCCTACTCCAGCTCAAAAGAAGCGCAGGTCTAGTTCCCACCTTGTTTGGAGGAATGTAGACCTTACTCAGCCCGCTGATATCACATGGAAAGACAGGGACCAGTATGTGACAAAGTGGGTGTATAAGGTGGTAACCAGAGCTGGGGCTAGTGATTTTGTGTCTGATATGATATTTTACGTAGGTAAGGGGAGTGTCATTGACAATCGCAATGTTGGCGTCTCCTCTTCGTGTGTTGTTCAGCTGACTGAGAATGTCCCGAAGCATAAGAATTATAAGATCTATTTTGATACCTAGTTATAGCTGATATATATATAATATATATATATAATATATAATATATATATATATATATATAGAATATAAATTAGTTAAAAAAAGTATATAATAATATATATATATATATATTATATATTATATATATATATATTATATAAATATTAATAATAATATTAATTATATATATATAATATAATGATATAATATAATATCATGTAGTGAATATATATAAGATATATATATATATATATATATATATATAATATTAATATATATATATATTAATATATATATATATATATATATAATATATATTTTATATTATTAATTTTAAATTATAATATTATAAAATTAATTTATAATATTTATTTATATTATATATATTATATATATTATAAATTAATTATATATAGTAGAGGTATATATATATATATATATATATTAATTAATAATAATATAATATATTATATATAATTTAATATTAGATAATAGATTTTTACTTAGCATGTTATAAGTGATTCTAAGACAGTATAGCTAGCAAAACTCCTCACTAGGATACCTTCTATTTTGCTTGTATAATGTCTTACTGGAACCTAGACTTATGTGACTGAATCTATATGCGTATTTATAGAAGGGTACTACAAGCCTCGGAGAGCTCTAGAGAGAACGCAGTGTTTTTGAGGCCTTATAGTAGTAAGAAATAGGAGTTAACATTAAGTTCTACTGAAAGTATAGTACGATAAATAACTCCTCGTGTGAGAGAGCTTTTAACCTTACGTATAATAGAACTGCGTCCCTGAGAATCCAATTATTGATGACCTGAGATAGATAAATTATATAAGTTTCCTAGTGTTATCTAGGATCAAGTGATGAGTCTGGGCTCACTATGTGGAATAATGGATAGATAATAATGGTGGTATATTATATATATATATTATGAGTGAGTTATTTATTATATATAAACTGTAACCAGGGGTATACCTAAGTAAATAACCTTATATAAAATTACCTAATCCTGGGAGGAGTATATATATTAAAAATATAATAATATATATATATATTAATAATATAATATATTAATATAAATTATATAATATCAATATATATATATATATATATATTATTATATATATATATAATATATAATATATATATTTATATATATATATATTATATATTATAAATATATGGGAAAGAATAACTATGATTATAAGTTTATATATTTTTTGTATATAATAATGCAAACTCTACTACTGTAAAAATCCTTATTAATATATATAAATAATAATATATATTTTTTACATAATCCGCCTTGTTGAACGACGGTATGGAGACGATTCCGGTCGCACTTTGTATTTTATGACAACTTTATCTATATAATATTATTTTTACAAATAACCAAGCTGTATCAAAATGATGTTGCTACTACCCTCATTAAATATAAAACTAATGATTAAATGTCAGGAAAAAAAATTTTTAGAATCTGGAAAATATTCATAATTCAGGACTCAAAGTGGTAATAGAGATGAACAGATGTCGTATATACTTACTTAACACTGATAATTTGATTAATTCAATGATGAATACCACCATCATATAATGTGAGGTTTCTCGGACCTTATCAGAGGGGACGAACAGGAGTGAGACTTCGTCCCCCTTCAATCATGATCTTATCATGTCCGTCGGCATAACGAACCCTCCATAAAAAATAGAGATATAAAAAGTGTTAAAAAAAAATATTTATTCTCAAAGCGTAAAAATAAAATACTAAATTTTTGTAACTCTATTGCTCCAGTGTATAAATATAAACTAAGCAGTAAAGATTTCAAAATTAGGTGAATCACTCAGATCCTACGCCTAGCCAAGACTTCTAAGAGTATAGAAATATATATAATATGACTAATATTTATAAATGGGAATATAATATAAATTATTAGTGAATAATATAAAATAACGTAATAGGGTATATATCTGTGGTTTAAGTTTCATCGATTGAAATTACTTTCTGAAGTCCAAAAAATGTATATTATTACCATAGTAAAATGTCCCTGATAGATATTTTCTAGATTACATTGACCTCCGCCTCTAACGGAGATTCTGTCTGGTCCATAAGATGTAATAAATAAAGTAATACCTTAATTAATAATATAATAAATATATATGTATATTCTTGATAATAAGGGTATAGGAAGAAATTGATTTAGACAAATATAAGGTTTTTATTAATACTTATTGAGCTGAATTCTATAGTATTTTTATATCCTAAATATAAATATTATATAATAGCCCTATAATCCTTTATACTTATATAATATTATATAATAATTAAATAGTATAATACCTTTATTAGTGTCTTAAGCTAATACTAACTTATATATATATACCTATTAATAAGGTATATATATATAAGTAGTAATATATACTGTATCCTATATAAGACCTTATTATAATGTTCAAATTTTTATATATAATATATGACCTTTTTATTTCTGTTTTGTTACGACATCAACTGTGTTCAGGTTCTAGAGATATTTTTAAATTTTGATTTTATTATATTTTATAGAGATATAAATTATCTGTAAACTATAGATCTTCTAAAACTAAGTCAAATTTTATAATGTGAATTTATCGGACATGAATATTTATCACATAAAATATGTATTTATCTATGGTAGTGAGAACCAGTACAATATATATATAACTCAATATTAACGAAACTGCTGCAGAGTGCAAGTTTGTTA
>JABUQX010020285.1:15000-40755 GCA_015478945.1 Trachelipus rathkii
GCATTTAAACTCCGCTTATCTTTCTTGTATTTCCTGTTTACATATGAATCTCTTAGACGCAGTCCCTTTCCTTTTCTTATTCTATCTTTGACACAATAACCACCCAACCTTGGAAAGAAGTGTATTCTAATATTATTAATTCTATACTTATTAGAATAATTGAATTTACTTTCAATTTTAACCTGTCCTTCTGAGGGATGAGGTATCATCATGAGTGGTATGTTTGCCGTTATATCTTTAAAAAAAACTTGATTGCAGTAACGTCAGAGTCGTATTTGGACTTAGCGCAGAAATTATCAAATATAACACTTTTATACTGTAAATTTCACTATATAGCACAGTTGGCAATGGAATATCATACTCACTATTAATCGGTGACTGAACTTATAACTTGGGAATATATATTAATACCTTGTTTGAAACATTCTGACCTGGACAAATTTCGCATACAGTAATGTTATCTATTTTATTACAATTATACTCCTTGGTGTTATTCTATATATATATAGGTAAGAAGGTTATTTGTCTTCACATTCATCTCTATTACATGGTAGGTATCATACGTTAGTTCTTAAATATATGATTAAGTACACAGATTATATTAAGGAGTTATAATATAGCCTCTATGTCTATAGTAGTATTATCGTGAGAAATATTATTAAAATGTATTCATATTAATCTACGTGTGAAATATACTCATATATGCCATTACTTATATTTTTATATAGTTATTCTTTATGGTATACTCTCATTCTCAACTATTGCTGGCTTTTGAATTTAAACTTAGAATAATGTGTTTAATTGGTAATATCTATAAAAGTTATATCATGGAGGGTCTGGTTGAAAATCCATAACTTACAGTGGAATAACTATTTTTTCTTGAGACAACTCTTTTGCTGAGTAAAATTTCTTTTACCCCTTTTTATTCTTCCATATAGTACATTTTTTTTGGGATGTATCTGTCCATTCCCTTCTTTTATAATTTCTCTATGACATGCGCTATAAAAAAGAAGTCAACTAGATCATCTCGAACTCATTTTTTTACTCTTTTTATAAAACACGCCTCTATATATACTATAATATCTGGAAAATATACATTCATATCTAATCACAAAAAAATGAATATATGATTTGAGAATATACTCATATTCCATCATTAGTAAGATTATAATATTTATCTTCACATATCTGTCTCAAATTACTAGCCTGCCATTTAAGTTATACTAAATGTTGGAGGGCTATTAAGAGTTTCCGTGTTTAAGTGATATTATTTATTATTTTCGTATTAAGGTTTTATATATGTAGGTATAGTAAAAGTCATCACTCGAGCTTCTTAAATATATTATTTTTCAAATTCTTTTTATTATTATTTAATTATGATAAGGAAATCACTTTATGTTAAAGACGAACCTTGAAAAATCATCACCTGTAGTCCTTATGGCTGTTTAATCATCACCATCAATATAAGTATTAAATATATTATCGTATGACATGAGCTTCTCATTAGCTCATTCCACATGACACATAACTAATGTAATCATTAATCAAAATCATAAAATTATATTATTTATATATTATTATATATAATATTATACTTATGAAAAGGTGATATTATAATAATAAAACTCAATATAGTATATATATGAATAATAATTAATTTTATTTTAAACTACTAAAATAATATTATATTTTGTAATTAACAAGTTTAAAAACCATACAGAAGTATACAGAAGATTAACATAACTTTATAATGATAATTATGTTTTAATTACAAACAATACAAACATATAAATAAAGCACATAAATACATTAGGGAACTATCCAATTTTGAAACGATGGCTGTTTTTTTCTTAATATCTCACCTATAACTCATGTTCCGTTTGAGCGAGTAATGTGTTTTCTAACTTATAGGCAACTTTATATCTGTCCGATGCTGATAAGAAGTACCAGAAGGTACTTACGGGTGACATACTGCTGGTCTGTCATAGGGACGAGAACAGGTCTGAACTACCGCATTCACTCCGGAAAGATTTCTCTGTCGTGAGAATCTTTGTGTTAGTTTCTGGCGCAGTGAGAGATATCTTCTGGAATATTAATAAATGAATAGTTTCACTAGTAATATGTTGCGTTGGTTCGTGGATAACACATGAATTGCTACGAGCGCTGGAGCTCAGAACTCGTGCCCACCCGTTCTTTGTACAGCATTCAGCTGGAAACCTGACTCGAGTTGGGACTCCGAATGAGAGTTCTGTGAGTACTGTATTTTCTAAGTACGAGAACGTCATAATTAGACTAAATTAAGAGTATCTTGGAGTACATAATACACAGCTTTATTGTTCTTCATTTCAAATTTAAATGATTTGTATACCGAGCTACGTTTTCACATGTAATCTGTATCTTATATAAAAGTATTTATGATAGAGCTAATTACACTTCATATATTTTCGGTATTTTCTTACTATATTATCATTGTGATATAAGTATTATTTCTCACTATCTAGTAGTAACTATATTGTTATATTAATATTTATTTACTATTATCTATTTAAATTCACTTCTCACACTTATATCAATATTAGTAATCTGAGGTGTTAGGTAAGCTCTAAGATCTTTCATTAGGTGAATAGTATAAGTTATAAAATGAGTCTTTTTAGATGGCTACTGTAATTATTTTGGTTATTGAGTATATATTAATAGTGACATTTTGTAGTTTATAGGATTCTTTTTTCACTTGTGATGATTATACAGTTTCAATGCGTAGTGTGTACACTATATATATATCACTGAAAAAGTTAGAGAGCAATTGCATCCTTGACTATATTTCTTGCTTGGTGTGATTGAATTGTTAAATTTAATATTATCTATGTCACCAATCTTGCGGATCATATAGAAACTCTAATAGAGTTGTGACTCTGTGTTTTGAGGATAGTTGAGATATAACTAGCGGATTAAATATGGTGGTTATATGTATAATAACTCACGATTCAATAATATGATCGAGATGTTTGTTGTGTATATTAGATATGTGGCTGTTTGTGACTGTTTTTATTGATAGTAGGTTTGTAGTATTGCGTTTATATGTTGTTATGTTATTTGTTGTATATGTGATTATTGATTTTATACTTTGAATTCTTGCCACTTTTATTTGTTAGTTATATGTGAGGGTATTTGTGTTAATAGGTTATGTGGTATTGTAGAGCTTTGGTATTGATAGTGTTAGTATGTTTATTTTTAGTTTATGTTGTTTATTGTTATTATGGTTTGTATGCATATGAGTTTATGTTGTTTTAGTTGGTTTGGATTTTAGCTTGTTTTAGTATGTTATGATTGATGTATTTTATAGTGTTTGTTGCTTGTTGTGTGGTTGTTATCTGTAATAAGTATGTTATATTATGTTGTATATGTTTGATTAGTGTTTGTTGATGTTGTTTTGATTGAGTTGTATTTTGAGTTTATGATAGTAGTATATAGGTTATAGGTGTGTGTTATATTATTCACTAGTTAGTTGATTGATTTCCTATACATATTACTTTACTCGATACATTAAAATCCTAGTAGGTTATAATATATACTCATACTATATAACTATATATGATAGCTATTCTATTTTACTTGAGCAATATGTATGCGGTCGAGGCTCATTAGTTATCAAGTGTGGGTGTGCTTTTGATGTTACTGGAAATTAAGGATGGGTGTATAGAGGTATGGAGTCACTATCACTCCGCACTTTTCTGTATAGATATTACTTATTCTTATTTTTATTTTTTATATGTAATGACTGTTCACATTTATTTGATTTACCGGTGTAGCCAGAGGCAAGATGTGTTCTCGCTAAATGCATGGTGAATCTAGTGTCGTAGCTACCGATCTGCGTCACGTCGTGTGTACCCTATCCGCGTGATCGCGTCTACGTTGAGAAGTGGTGTACAATTATCCCTTTATATTGTAATTAGGAACAGATATTCTTAAATGGCTTATTATGTCTCGGAGATAGATACATGTGTTTATGTGAGTAATTCTGGTTGTTATTCTTAATCGGTATCAGATGCAGCAGTGGCTTATCGTGTTTTTTCAGAAGGTTTCAGGGTATTGTTAAATTTTCTTCTATAAGAGGTATCAATATATTCTGTTGATTCTATAGGCTTCTATCTCTTAGAGATTACTCGCAGAGTTCCAAGGTATAAGATAACGTGTGTGGGTCTGTTTGCAAGGGTTCTCGCTATATAGGTAATAGATATTTTGTTACGCAGTATGGAACACTAAATTTGCATTTTTAATTCGCTAAAGGATGTAAGCCAATAGGATTCAAAAACAGCAGGATAAAGATATAACGTCGTGATAGAAGGTTAAGACTCAGTGGAGGTATGTTAGTAATCTGTCTATTATAAAAAAGTACTTGTTACGCTGTATACATCATACTTTACCCGTTGTGTAATAGAATGACGAGTGTGGCTAGTACACTGCCACAGCATCTCGCACACGTATGATCCTGCAAATTGTATGCGTTGCTTATGGCACGGACAATACCTAAGTGAGAATTTAATATAGACTCATGTGTCGTGGGTTTATAAGTGACATTTTAATAACTTATAAAGTCATCGCTCATATTACTTAAATCTCTGGCATGATCAGTGAAAGATAACAGTATCAGTCTGATACGAATATCTGTATAGAATATACATGGAGAGTGTATATAGATTGATTTATTTGATATAAATATGGATGAGTCTATGTGATAGAGTAGATGGAGATGATGTTATAGGTATAGCGACTTGATAGTATTCATATAGTCCTCAATTCAAATATTTTATGCATCATAATCATTCAAAGATTTATTAATTATTTATATCAATTGCCCTGTGGTAAACATGTGAAGAGTATTTTAAATATATCATATAGAATGTCGGGGTGTTTCGTGAAATTTGAGATTTAGCATCTTTGTTAAATTCTTTATATAACTTTTTCTTGGGTTAAAGTGTAACTGGTAGTAGCGACCTATTAATGATTTTATAGACAGGTCTTTTTTGATTATCGTAAGAATTCGGATCAACTCCATCATTGAATATTAAATAATATCTGTTAAATATGGCAGAAAGTGGTTTCTCAGGTACCATCGTCAACCTGTAGGACCAGACACAAGAGACTATTATACGTAGTACTAAAGGATACTAATGGGAGTAATATAGTGCGGAATATATATAATTTAATTAAGTCAATCGATCTCAATACCTATGTTGACAACCGATATATAACACTATAATGAATAAGAAGGTTGCACTTGTTAGTTATATATACGTAATAATATATATATATATATATATAATACTTTAAAAATAAAAAACTCATTATGTTTGTATATTCTTTTTCCTACTTAGATTTAACTACTCAATTAGAATCTATATTTATTACTATAGAAATAAATTATATGGTAAACTTGAATCAATAATTCAATAGATCATAGAGTTGGGTAGGAGGGTGGTGGGGAGGGCAGTTTAATTTACTGATTTACATGATTTCACTGATTAAGGGTACTGTAAACATAACAAGTTTTAGTAAAAATAGTGAACGTTGAATCAATGATCAACTAGATAATAGATCATAGATCGACACGAAGAGTGGTTTGACTGGTGGTTTGATTTAACTGATTTTACTGATTTAGGGTATTGTAAAACATAACAATTTTAAATAAAAATATGACTTGAATCAATAGATCAATAGATCAATAGATCAATAGATCAATAGATATATTATAGCATACCAATAGTAAAATCATAAAATAGATCAATATAAATATAATTCACGGATTGGACAGAAGGGTGGATTTGGTATGGAGTTGATTTTGTTATTAACTTAGAATATTTACTATGATATAATATATTACTGATATAGATGATATATGTATATATAGTTAATAACATTTCCAATTATTTTACGTTATATATATAAACATGAAAACGCATATTAAAAAGGATTTTATTAGTTAAAATACATAAAAAAAGAAATTATAATAATGAAAAATGATATCATCAAATACAATAGGGCAGGAATACTTGAAAAAATTAAGTTGAAAACAAAAGCTCACTCGAAAAAGCTGAAAAAAAATATATTAAAATGTGTTATTCAAAACGAAAACTCTGAACACGTTTAGAGACGTTCTCGCGGTGCCTGTATTATTTCTATGTCTCAATACCTAATAACTTTTTCTCTCATGTGTTGGGAAGCACGTTTTGCACATGTCGCACCTGATTTCCGTAAAAAAGAAGCTGCTTCTGGTATCCTTCTAATCTATGCCCTATAGGCTCTTCCTTTGCCTGCGAAGTCCGGTATCCCGTGCAGCCTTAGCGGGTTAGAATGCTTCGAAACCGGCCGGTTTCGCGCTCACAGCTCGACATCTCGCGCTCCTCTGACTGGTTGTCACATCACACGATATGCACCCGGGGCCAGCTGTTGAACATGCTCGTATCCCTCTCTGAGTGTACATCTTCTTTCTAAACAGAACTCACTAGCCATATCGATACATTCTATGACCTTAATAAACATTAGTTTTTGTATACGCGCCAGCTCAATGTAGATCTTATGGGGCGTGATTTTTTAACTTTATATTTCCAAATTATATACACACTTCAAAGCCATCGACACTTGGAGGCAAGCGACTTTCGTGCAGCCCGGTGCGCGCCCGGTATCCAGCGATGCGAAATTACGTATAGCCTCTCTGATGGTGCGTGTGTGCATTCATTGATCCCATCATATACTACTAAAGTCTCCATTTCGAAAACTCTGTGCAGTAATCCGTGCACGCGTCAACACTCGCTCCTCACAAGAATCACCTTTCTCCAACTTTTCCTTTTTGAGGGTGGTAACCTGGCCTGCTCCATGCATTCTGCTGCTTTACTTCATCGCTCTAGTCTTTTCTGGGTGGATGTTCAAAACACTCGCATGGACCACGTAACCTTCAGTACTATCATGACTCGTATGGTTAATGAAATCGGGGGACGCGACTTCTTTTCTCACTTTTTCTTTCAATAGTGTGTTCTCCCCTCCAGTTTATTTTTCTTTCTATCCTTGGATGATTATGTTGCCTTTACATAATATTTGAAGTGCAAAGCAATATTTAAAACTCGATTTCTCACCTGCAAATCTAACTCTATCCACTATATGCTACCGGAGTGCACTCAAACTGACCTATCAATCGCTTACTCATAAACGTTGAGGTCGGATTGTGTGCAGAGTCTCTCGCAGTTGTTTGTGACTCTCCGGGATATATGTGTCTCGTACATCTAAATATGCCTCTCTTGTGCTGGATCTCCTATTATCTCAGTACTCGAGACGTTACTCTGAGATATAGTATTTCCTAAGGTGTGGAGTATGTCAGTATCTCACACTCATTTGAGTGAAATTCATTCTTTATAAACCAACTTTCTAACAATAATCTCCCTCTACTATCTAAAGATACTCACACCTATATTACTTAAATTTTCCTTCTATATCTTTTCTGAACGGGTTTTACTATCGTCCTCCTGTATATGACAAACATAATATAAATTCATGGCAGGTAACTAATAACATAAAAAAGGTCTTGAGAAACCTTCACATCAATCAAAACAGGTTGCATTATATAGTAACGATCAGATTCCCATTCACAAGATATCATTATAGGGTATAAGTATTTACTTGAGTATTTAGTTGACTTAGCGAGATCTATTTTATTCTCTCTTAATTTAGCTATCAAGTACTATACACTATTTTATAGGTCAGTCATTCGTGTCACATTTTTTTTATTTATTTTTTTTAATTTTTTTATTTATTTTTTGTTTTTTATATCTCATTAGTTAATTATGCTTTATTTATGATATTTTATTTATATGTACTATTTTTTCTTTTTATTTATTTTTTTACATTTTTTAATTTTTTTTTTATTTATTTTTTTATTTATATTTTTTTTAGACTTTTTATTTTTTTTTTCTCCGGAATTTCATTTTAAAATAATTCTTTTTTTTCCCTTCTTTTTTTTCTGTGTTTTTTTATTTTTTTTTTTTTTCTTTCTGTAGTGTGTTCTTTGTTTTAGTTGTGTTTTATGGTTGTATTTTAATTTTTTTTCAGGTAATTTTTTTGTTAAGATTATTCGTTCCTATTCACCCACGAAGTAAAAACTAGCATGCTGTACTATGCCTGGGTGAAGTTGGCTCTGGTTCACCCCGAGCTGTGTGCTCGTGATTACGCGGGTGCCGTAGTTTCAATATGCACCCAAAAGGTCTTATTCCAGAACTGTCCGTTGTGACAGAGCGCTTCACTCAGTATTTTTAACTTGAGTACACCTATCTATTTTATATGCGTGCGCGAAATGTTTGGTGCTTTTCATTCTTCTCCCAACATTACAATCAGACTGGAGAGGTAGAGTACGCGAGGAGAGAGCAAGCGGCAAGAGGTGATGCAGGAGGGTAACTTATACATCATCAGCGTTACGACTCACTCTTTACGACGCAACTCAGAAGAGTCCATGCGGTGTGTTGCCTGTCGATACGACGCGCATGAAGTTTTGTGTTGATATTGGCCGGTGGAAAGCTTCGACAAAAGGACGTTGCGTAGTCTCGCTGAACTGTAGCGTCGGACAGCTTCCTTCTTTCCCTGCCACTCTGTTCCTTTGTTGGATTTCCTTCTCTGTGGGTAATTTTCCATTTCTATAAA
Source organism: Trachelipus rathkii (assembly GCA_015478945.1). Taxonomy (NCBI): domain Eukaryota; kingdom Metazoa; phylum Arthropoda; class Malacostraca; order Isopoda; family Trachelipodidae; genus Trachelipus; species Trachelipus rathkii. The sequence goes on from JABUQX010020285.1 coordinate 23,686, forward strand.
TTCTAGTGCTCTCTTCCTGCTGAATTTCGAATTCCGGGTTCACTATCTTACCACTTTTCAACACGCTCCGCGCCGCGTATCCTGTGCCTCATCTGGTAGTTTTGCCACGATCACCCTCGGCAGCAAAAAACCGAAGGTTTTTTTTTTTGGAACAATAAAAAAATAAATAAAAATAAATTTAATAACCGTTAATAAATAAATTAACAAAATAAAATAATAAATATATAAATAAATAAATAAATATAAATAATAAATAAATAAACATTAAATAATATGATATATATATTATATATTATAATATAAATATATATATATTATATATATTATATATAAATTACATATACATATTGTATATTATATATATAATATATTATATATATATATATATATATATATATATATATATATATATATTATATATATATATATATATATTATATATTATAACTGTAATATGGCCCACAAGGCTTGTACCGTACCGCACCGCACCGCACCGCAACCGCACCTCACTTAGTACGGATAGAGTTTACAGCATGGTATCTCTCTCAAATTTAACACCCTCATAGGGGGTGACGTAACCTCGTCGTAGAACGAGGTTACGTGGCCATGCTCCCCCCCGAAGGGGGGGGTGCTGGCCCCCTAAAAATTGAAATGATCGTGAAGGTTTGAAATTTGGAGATAGTATAGAAGAGGAATGAGTAAGTAGGCGGATACGGGATCCGGATTTCGGATCCGGCACCGGCTCCGGTGCTTGCTCCGGGTGCGGTGGCTGAGTTAGTAAAAATTTGTATAATAATACAATATGGTATCAAATATATGTTTATAAGGTCATAGATTTCGCATATGTTGTTGAAAAGATCCCTGCGAGAAGAGTTCCGACAGCTGGCCCCGGGCTGACGTGTGTGCCCGCAGGAGGCGCAATCCGGCGCGAAACCGGCGCGCGCACTAAACCGCAGCGGCGCGATCGGCGCGAAACCACGCGAGAAACGCCAAACGTGTTCGTTTTTCTTTTAAAAATTTTATAATATTTTTTCAGCTTTTTCGAGTGAGTCTTTTGTTTTCAACTTAATTTTTTTTCAAAAATTTAATGTATTTTTTATATATTTTTTTTAATTCTTTTTGTTTTACTAAATCTTTTATGCCTTTTCATGTTTTATTATTAAAATTGTTATGTTTTAACATACCCTAAAGCAGTCAGTAAATCAGTAAATCAAGTAAATCAAACCACCATTGTCCAACTCATCCCCCTCTTCTGTCCATCCGTGAATCTACTTGATCTATTGATCTATTGGATCTATTGATTCTATTGATCTAATGATCTATTGAATCTTATGATCTATTGATTCAAGTCATTATTTTTTTATTAAAATTGTTAATGTTTACATCAGTTAATCAGTAAATCAGTAATCAAACTGCCCTCTCCACCACTCTTCTGTCGATCTATGATCTATTGATCTATTGATCTATTGATTCAAGTCATATTTTTACTAAAATTGTTATGTTTTACATACCCTAAATCAGTAAATCAGTAAATCAGTAAATCAGTAAATCAGTAAAAACCACCATCCAACCACCCTCCTACCCATCTATGATCTATTGATCTATTGATTCAAGTCATATTTTTTCTATAGTATAAATAAGTTCTTTGGTTAAAAGTAGGAAAAGAAAACAAGTTTTTATTTTAAAGCGTTTATAACATAAGTGCAAACCTTTTCTTATTCATTAGTGTTCGGGTGTCAACCTAGGATGGACGTTGGTAAATTTATGTTCCGTGCTCCAGCTACGTGTCTTGTGTCTGGTCCTACAGGTTGCGGGAAAACCTTTCTGCTATTAAATATTTTAAAAGAGGTTGAGATCTTCGAACAAAAGCCTGTTAAAATCATATGGTCTAGTAGTAGCTAAGTTTAAAGATTCCAATGATGTAATCCAATTTCACGAAGGTTTATATGATATAAAACTCTTCAATGTTTAACCGTCGCCCCCCCCCAGGGCATAAATTATACACATCCCTTGATGATTTGATGCATAAATTGATTGAGGATATAGGCGAAACTTTTACAGTTTACCCTCATCATTTAAAAAACGGGTGGTAGGTGTTCGTATGTTTCGTATGTGGTAATAATTTGTGTTGTGTACTAATTGTGACGCAGAATAGTTCTTTCTCAGAATAGAGGTGTAGTGTTGGGTGTTGTGTGGTGTTTGTTGTGTGGTTTGTGGGCTTGTATCGTGGGTTGGGTTTGGTTTGGTTTGTTGCGGGTTTGGGATGTTGTCGTTTAATGAGCAGGTTGGTTGTGTGTGTGGGTGGTGTGTTTGTGTTGTTTGTGGGTGTTTTGTTGGCGGCTTATATGTGGTGTATTGTTTGTATGATTTGTCTTGTTTCTGGTTTTGGGGGTGGTTTCAAGTTAGTATATATGTGATTATGGTGTTGGATTTGTGGAAGTGTGTGTGTGCTGTTGTGTCATGGTTGGGTGTGTTTGTGGTTGTGGTACTCGTCGTGTGTGTTGGTCAAATGTGTTTGGTTGCTCCTGTTGTTGGGGTTTTGTTGTTGTGGTGGTTTGTGTGGTTGTGTTGTTTGTGTGGTTGTTTGTTGTGGTGTGTTGTTGTTAGTTGGCGTGGGTGTGCGAAATGTGGTGATTGTTCGGGTTGGTGTTGTGAAGGTATTGGGTTGTTGTCTTGGGCGGTTTTTGTGAGGTTTAGATATGTGTATATTATGAAGTTGTTGTTGAGAGGTTAGCATTCTATAACCTGGGTTGTGTTGTGTTTGGGGCTTGTGTGGGTGGGTTGTGTGTTGTGTGTTTGTGGGGGGGGTGTTGGTGCTGTGGTGTGTTTGGGGTTGTTTTTGGTGGTGTGTGTGTGTTTGGGTGCGGGGTTTTGGTGTGTTGATAGGTTACTTCTATCCCTCACGGTTATTTACTCTGTGAGCTTTATCCTAAGAACACGCATAGAGTGTTTACTGCGTAGCAAATATCCTTACCTAAAATCGAGATTGAGACAGTATACATACCTGAATAATGAGTATTCTAGTAGCAGATTATTTACCTTTTATGAGAAAATTTAAAAACCTGAAAACTTCTGAAAAACGTAAGCTGATCTGTGAAGATGAAAATTTTATACAATGTATAGCAGAAGTATGCTTAAATCTTATAAAGGAATGTTCGCTTTAAAATATATACAGACCTCAGAAGGTAAAGCTGCGTCGTCATAGAAGCATCATTAAAAAAACTTGCTGAGTGAACGTAAGAAGCTTAAAAATAAAAAAGAAGCTATTACAGAAAGGCGGAGGTGTGTTCCTACCTTTATCTTTTCCGTTTAGCCTTGATAACTAAGTGGCTTGCTCAATGATGAAGAAGGTAGTGTTTTACCCTACAGCGATTATGAGAAGATAAAATATAACACAGGAACCCTACCTCTACACAACAACAACAACTAAAACAACAACAACAAACAACAACAACAACAACACAACAACACAACAACAACAACAAACAACAACAACAACAGCAACAACAAACACAACAACAACAACAAACAACAACAACAACAACAACAACATCAACAACAACAACAACAACAAATCACAAAAAACGCACAACAACAAAAACAACAACCGCAACAAAACAACAGTCACAACAGCCCAACACACAACAGTTTCGAACAACAGATCGGGTATAACCCTTATCGCAGTTTCTCCAAACAGCAAACCTCAAAGTTTACATGATCCCAAAGTTGAGCAGATAAATAATTACGAGAAGGAATTGTATCGAAATTTTAAACTCTGATGTTAACATTCGAACGAAAAAGAATTCCTATATCAATGCTATCAAAATTAGTATCTAAAGCTTTTAATTTAATTCACCATAAGGAAGATTGATGCTCCAGCACCAGATACTTAAGATTTGAAGTGAAGAGAGAAGAAAATTTAAACATGTACTCAAGGAAAGCTTACCAATAAGGAGTAAGAAAACGGGTTTAGCTCTATATAATATTTTTAAAGATCAGATTACATGGAACGAGCTCGGACAAATATTAATTGATGAAGAAGACAATAGCTGGTTCGAATATGTTGACTTGATATCGATCTCTGCGCTGTATTGGAAGAAGGCTCTGTAGCGGCCTGGAATAGGAATCAAACAAGAACTTCAGAACTATTAATTTTCCGAGAACTTTAATCCCGAAAAAACAAAGATTAGCCGATCTGGATAATATTCCAATGTCTCCTAGACCAAATGCCGATCCTTCTGGTACTTCTTTCGCATCGGACAGATTTAAGTTGCTAAAGTAGAAACCACATTACGCTACAGTGCAGGTTAGAATAAAAAAAACCAAGCCACTCGTTTCAAATGGATTAGTTCCTATGCTTTTTTATATGATGTATTTTGTTTGTAATTAAAAATAATGTAATATATAAGTTAGTTATCTTTCTGTATACATCTGCTATGTTTTTAGACTTGTAATTAAAAATAGTTAATATTATTTTGTAGTTAAAATAAAATATTATATACATTTGGTTTTTATATAACCTTTCAGTATAAATGAATATAATTTTTATTGTTAATGTCATTGTGAGTCATGGAGGCTAAGGAGGCGGTCGATAAATATTACTTTGATGTGAAACAGCCATACAGTTACGGTGGTTTTTCAAGGTTCGCTTCAAAGTTTCCTCAAATTAATAAAAAAGAATTGAAAAAATATTTAGAAGGCGAGGATGCTTTTACCCTACATAAACCTATACGAAAAAAATTTCCTACACGGAAAACTATAGCCCCACATTTAGATAACGTATGGCAGCTAGATTTGACAGATATGATAAAATATAAATCTTACATGAAAGGGGTATCAATATATTCCTTTTTGGTGATAGATGTTTATTTCCAGATACTTATGGTTAAGGGTTTTAAAAGATAAAAAAATCAAAGACTGTTGCTACAGCAGTCAGAGAAATTATAAATAAGGATGGCAGATATCCCAAAATGATGTGGACAGATAAGGGTACAGAATTTTTAGGCAAAGAGTTTCAAGAAATAGTTACTGAGTATGACATAGGGTATTACAACACATTTTCAGTTAATAAAGCCGCAATAGTTGAAAGAGTACAAAGAACTATAAAAGAAAGAATGCATAGGTAAATTTCATGAATTGAATACATTTAAATATTTCGATATACTACAAGACCTGGCTTACTCCTATAATCGGTCTTATCATAGAACACTTAAGAATACCCCTGTAGAGATGGTGAAGACAAAACCTTCTGTACCTATAGACACAAAGGGAAAAATAAAAGATAACACGGGTGTTAAAGTAGGAGATTATGTGAGAGTATCCAGGGCTGATGAAAATTTCAGAAAAGGTTATGAATCTGGATGGTCGAGAGAAGTTTTTAAAGTACATACCATCAAGCAATTCCCCAGGAGCAGGTTAAAAATTATACTATCTAGAGGATTTAGACGGTGAAAAAATAAAAGGAGGATTCTATAAACAGGAAATACAGAAAATACGGTTTGATCCTAAGAGTCACGAGTATAAAATAGAAAAAATATTAGGATCTAAAGGGAAAGGTAAAAATAAACAGTATCTTGTCAAAATGGGTAGGCTATCCTACTGAAGTTTTAACAGTTATATTATAAATCCAGTGAAATTAGAAAACATTGAATCAATTTACTTTTTGAAATGGAGAGTAAGAATCATTTTATTTAAACGGTGCCCTGATCGGCCTCTAATGGATCTACATTCCTGCTAAAAATATCAGACTATACAACTCATTATTGAACCCTATAACTTTTGATCGAGAAATGTATGAAGCAAGGAATTAAGTGAAATAATTCTTGACGCATCTGTTGAAAATATATTAGAGTCCCCCTCTGCCTTTTAATAATATTAGAAGCGTTGAATATGTTTAAAATGTATTAAAAATTAAAGCTAAGACAGACATTATCAAACAGACGGAAATAGAATATTCTATGAAAACATTATTTCATAAGTTCGGGTCTTACAATCGTTACTGATCGTGTTCATGGCCTTAAATAAAAAATTTGAAACAAGTCAATTACACAGGCCTGCATTTTTTCACTTTTGAAAAATTGTTTTTAGTTTGACTGTTGGACTTTATGTTTTTAAATTTAGTCCAATCCAGTTATCAACAGTATCTTTTTCTCTACCACGTAGGAATGATTCAGTAAACGCAATGCGTCATGGGAAAAACAGTAATATTGTCCATAATGGTTAATTAAAGTGTTTTAAATTGAAACACATTTATTTAAATTGGAAAGTGAATTGGTATATAGGTGAAAATAATGTGTAAAGAACAAATATCATGAAAATGAAACTTACAAATTAATAGAGGCGGCAAATTTAAAGTCGACACTTCCTCAGCTGCATATTAGCCGTTTCGCTGATTTTTGAAAGCCTCTTTTCCTGACTTTTCCCTTATATGTTGCTCTTCAGTTTCTCGAAGCAAACCCAGCAGTAAGTCCGCTACGCATACTAGTATTCCGCACCCTGTACCTCCTCTCCAATTTCTTTCACATCTTGGTGGGAGCGCTCGCCTTGCTCTTCGCTAACAGCTCCTAGATTTTCTGGAAAGTAGTCCAAATGAAAATTGAGTACAGTGCAGCTTAAGGCTCATCGAACACCCCAGTTCTCTCAAATTTTGTAGCATATCTTAGACGATTGTCTTGAAATTTGTGTCTTTATTGTTTCCAAGAAACTTACTTACTACTTCCTTGAATGACAGCCATGCAACTTTTTCTTTAACATCCATTTTCGTTTCAAACTGTGGGTCTTTCATTAGTTTTTGAATATCAGGACCGACAAATACTCCCTCTTTATTTTTTGCATCGGATAATACAAGGAATTTGTCCCTTAGGTATTTGAAACATTCCCCTTCCTTAGAGAGAGCTTTTGTAAACTGCTTCATTATGCCAAGTTTGATGTGAAGTGGAGGCAGGAGTACGTTCTTTTGGTCCACAAGGTTTTCTTTCAGGACGTTCTTTATTCCAATTTCAAACCCAGATCTCCTCTTCCACTCCTTTTGTATCCAATGCTGGGCTTTGTTTCGAATGTCCCACTCACACAAGAAACAAGGGTATTTGGTGTACCCGCCTTGCTGTCCTAGAAGCATGGAAATCACTTTCAAATCTCCACATATAGTCCACTCATGGTCCTTGTATTTTAACTTTGACAAAATCATACTCAGATTCTCGTAACGTTCTTTCAAATAAACAGAATGAGCAACTGGTACTAAGGCAAACTTATTGCCATTATGAAGGACCACCACCTTTAGACTTTGTTTGGACAAATCAATAAACAACCTCCACTCCTTTACATCATAGTTTACATTGAACATACTTAACAGCCCAGTGATATCATTGCAGAATATTAGTTCATCTTCTTGAGAAAAGTATTGAAGAAAATCTCTTTCTCTTTTTCTATACCATGAAAATGATGTACCTGGTGCTAATAAATTTTTTCCTTTCAATCTTGAGCCTAACAATTCGGCTGACTCCTTCGGTAGATCTAAATCCCTCACAAGATCATTTAATTCTGGCTGTGTAAACAATTGAGGTTCGTTGTTATAACCACTAAACTCTTCACCAGAACTGCTCCCTTCAGTGTTAGTATCAAAAGATGTCGTAAAATCTTCTAACGAACTTGGTGAAGTTGGTACAGGGACATCAGGACCATGATCAACAGGACGCATTGCGGATGGAAGATTTGGATACGAAATTACTTTTTTTTTTCAAGTTATAACCGCACATTGGTCGAGCAAATATAATATATATTATATATATATTATTAATTATTATATATATATTATATTATATAGACAAAAGCATTCAATATATATATATATATATATATATATATATATATATATGACAGGTTCTTGACCTTCTTGTTTAATATTTGTGGGTAACATTTACTACCAAACAGTGTAAACACAGCCTTGTAAAGACAGCAAGAGAAAATAACTAAGAAAATGATTACACGTGATTTGTGAAAAAACCTTACGTGATGGAGGGAAATGGATGTTATTTTCGAATTCAGCACACCAAAATACATGGAAATAAGATAATTTTCAGATTTTTTTTTTCAAATGCAGGCCTGTGTTATTATTTATGGTTTGGGAGTATTTTTATTTTTAAAAAATTCCTACCCCGGACCCTCGAGCGAAGCGAGAGGGGCATCCTGCGAAGCAGGAGCCCCCATCCCAGGATAAAAACCAAATAAATATCAATATAAATCAATTTATTATATATATATATATATATATATACATAATATCTATAAATTAGAAATATAATTAATATATTTATATATATATATAATTATATATATATATATATATATATTATATATATATAATATATATATATATATATTATATATATATATATGATAAAGAACACGCTATAAAAAATGAAAATTTCCCACAATTTTACATTTATTTCTAGGTAAATAAACTCTCCGCATATGTTAAATCGTAAAAACTTTTGAAATGACTGCACAATACCTATATAAGTTTTAATAAACTCATAAAGTAAAAATAAGAGGGTATATTACATGGAGTCGGAGTCGGAGTCGGAGTCGTGGAGATCGTAGCAATATATATACAGGGAGTCGGAGTCGGAGTCGGAGTCGGAGCGGAGTGGGTCGGAGTCGAAAAGTCTGTGCGAGTGGAGTCGGAGTCGAAGTCGAAAATTCCTGTGTAGGTGATCGGAGTCGGAGTCGGAGTCGAAAATTATTGAACTTTATTATTATTATTATTATTATATAATCATAATATAATACTACTCTTATTATAATAATAATAATAATAAAATAATAATAAGTAATAATAATAATAATAGTTCATAAATTTCGACTCGACTCCGACTCCGACTCCACCTGCACAGAAATTTTCCGACTTCGACTCCGACTCCACTCTCTTCAAATTTTCGAGCCGACTCCAACTCCAACTCCGACCTCGATTCCGACTCCGACTCCTGGAAAATTCCACGACTCCGACTTCCGACTCAGCAGCCCTGATACCCTCTTATTTTTTTACTTTATGATTTATGGTAAACTATATAGGTATTCGTAGCAGTTCATTTCAGCTTTTCTTTACGATTTGAAAACATATGCGGGCGAGTTTTTTACCTAGAAATAAATGTAAAAATTGTGGATCTTCAAAATTTTTTATAGCGTGTTCTTTATATATATATATATATATATATATATATATATATATATATAATATTTTATATATTATATTATATTTAATCTATTTATTATATAATATATATATATGTATACTATTATATATATATATATATATATATATATATATATATAAATATAATAAATTGAAGTGGATATTTGTATATTTATTTGGTTTTTATCTGGGATGGGTTCCCCATACCTTTCTCGCTTCGCTCGAGGATCCGGGGTAGGAATTTTTTAAAAATAAAAATACTCCCAAAAACTATAATAATAACACAGGCCTGCAATGGAAAAAATTTTTCTATGAAATTATCTTATTTCCATGTATTTTGGTGTGCTGAATTCGAAAATAACATCCATTTCCCTCCATCACGTAAGGTTTTTTCACAAATCACGTGTAATCATTTTCTTAGTTATTTTCTCTTGCTGTCTTTACAAGGCTGTGTTTACACTGTTTGGTAGTAAATGTTACCCACAAATATTAAACAAGAAGGTCAAGAACCTGTCATATATATATATATATATATATATATATATATATATATATATAAATATATATATAGTAATATAAATAATTATATATATATATTATATATATATATATATATATAATATATATATATTTTGCTCGACCAATGTTTGCGGGTTATAACTTGAAAAACAAAAAAGTAATTTCGTATCCAAATCTTCCATCCGCAATGCGTCCTGTTGATCATGGTCCTGATGTCCCTGTACCAACTCCACCAAGTTCGTTAGAAGATTTTACGACATCTTTTGATACTAACACTGAAGGGAGCAGTTCTGGTGAAGAGTTTAGTGGTTATAACAACGAACCTCAATTGTTTACACAGCCAGAATTAAATGATCTTGTGAGGGATTTAGATCTACCGAAGGAGTCAGCCGAATTGTTAGGCTCAAGATTGAAAGGAAAAAATTTATTAGCACCAGGTACATCATTTTCATGGTATAGAAAAAGAGAAAGAGATTTTCTTCAATACTTTTCTCAAGAAGATGAACTAATATTCTGCAATGATATCACTGGGCTGTTAAGTATGTTCAATGTAAACTATGATGTAAAGGAGTGGAGGTTGTTTATTGATTTGTCCAAACAAAGTCTAAAGGTGGTCCTCCTTCATAATGGCAATAAGTTTGCCTCAGTACCAGTTGTTGTCATTCTGTTTTATTTTGAAGAACTTACTAGGAATCTGAGAGATGATTTTGTCAAGTTAAAATACAGGCCCAATGAGGTGGAAGTAGGTTGGAGATTTGAACGTTGTTTCCAATGCTTCTAGGACAGCAAGGGGGTACACCAAATTACCCTTGTATTCTTTGTGTGATGGACATTCGAAACAAAGCCACCATTGGATACAAAAGGGTGAGAGGAGATCTGGGTTTGATTGAATAAAGAACGTCCTGAAAAGAAACCTGTGGGACCAAAAGACTACTTCCTGCCTCCACTTACACATCAACACTTGGCATAATGAAGCAGTTTACAAAAGCTCTCTCTAAGGAAGGGGAATGTTTCAAATACCTAAGGGACAAATTCTCTGTATTATCCGATGCAAAAAATAAAGAGGGAGTATTTTTCGGTCCTGATATTCGAAAACTAATGAAAGATCCACAGTTTGAAACGAAAATGGATGTTAAAGAAAAAGTTGCATGGCTGTCATTCAAGGAAGTAGTAAGTAAGTTTCTTGGAAACAATAAAGACACAAATTTCAAGACAATCGTCGAAGATATGCTACAAAATTTGAGAGAACTGGGGTGTTCGATGAGCCTTAAGCTGCACTTTCTTCATTCTCATTTGGACTACTTTCCAGAAAATCTAGGAGCTGTTAGCGAAGAGCAAGGCGAGCGCTTCCACCAAGATGTAAAAGAAATAGAGAGGAGGTACCAGGGTTGCTGGAATACTAGTATGATAGCGGACTACTGCTGGGGTTTGCTTCGAGAAACTGAAGTAGCAACATATAAAAGGAAAAGTCAGAAAAGAAGCTTTCAAAATCAGCGAAAACGCTAATATGCAGCTGAGTATGGTCGACTTTAAATTTGCGCCCTGCTATTAATTTGTAATTTTCATTTTCATATATTTGTTTTACACATATTTTTCACCTTATATACCTATTCACTTTCAAATTTAAATAAATGTGTTTCAATTTAAAACACTTTTAATTAACCATTATTGATAAGTATTTACTGTTTTTCCTTCATGACGTCATTTTTGCCGTTTTGTTGCAAAAAATCCTTACACGTGAGAAGAAAAAACTACTGTCATATTTTTGGATTCAGCAACATCAAAAAAACAAAAGTCCAACAGTCAAACTAAAAAAAAGTTGCAAAAAACCGATTGACAGGACCTGAATTTAATTGACTGTATCATTGTAATACTGTTAACTGAATGTTCAACTAATGTAAGTAATGATTTGACACTACCTAATTGATTAAGTATGTTGTGGGTTGCAAGTGATCTGTTTTGAAATTCAATTAATTTTTGTAAGTTAATTTGAAATTCTGATAATGTTCGGGTATTTGACTTTAACTGTTCTTTAAGTTCATTAACTAATAAATTTGAAGTACTCGCAAAGTTTCCTAATATATTTATCTTTTTTCTCAAAAATTTAATTTGTTTATCAGTAGCGGTACCAAATAAAATATTAAGAATATCTCCTCCCAATTCGAAAGCAGCTCTTTTATATCTAGTTTGGGAGTGAACCCATGGTAAGCTTTTAATTTCAGCTAATTTAAGGGATATTACTTTAGTTCTAATTTTAATGAGTTGAAATTCCCATTTATGTGCTCGCTGATTTATGGAAATATTAATAAAATTATCATTAAACGCAGGCAAAAATTTATCTTTTAAAGTATCTATCATTTTAGTGGTTCTATAAATAGTAGTTTTAATTTCTGATGGGCATTCTAAAGATACAATCAAGTCAAGATATCCTTCTATAAAATTTACTTCACCGAGTGATACAAAAAGTGATACCTGGCCATACTGCTTTGTTTCTTCATTAATGTTATGTGAGATGGAGAATAAGACCTGCAGGAAAAGACAAGAATGCCAAATGCCTGGATTAAACATTTTCATTTTAGTCTGAAATGATTATTACTTCGTTTTAAGAAATTATACGGATTTTGACGATAGAGATATGATTAAAATAATTAATTAAAATGTTTGTAAATTCTCCTGTTTAGGATAGGTATTGAGCATATAAAAATTGCGAAAGTTAAAATGTTGAAAGGGAATCAAGTTTGATAGGTTTCTGGATAATATATTAATTAATAAATCAATTAATTAAATAAAATGAAACTTCATAAAATGAAATCAAGTTTATTGGATCTTGGATAATAAAACTAAAGATAAAATCTTCAACCATTTCTATTATAATTAAAATGAAAATTTAAAATTAAAAAAAAGCTTTAAGTAAAAACTTAAAAATTTGTGCATTCAAAATCTTCAACATTCTGATTATAATTTAAAATGAAATTAAAATTAATAATAGTTCAACTTTAAAACGTAAAACGACTGTTGTACCATCAGAAGAAATGAAATAAAAAAAAGAAAAAATTAAAAAGATTATATAGGCAATGAGGCTAATTAAGTTATTAAAAAAACTGATTATTAGCATAAGGCTTAATTCTGAATTAAAATCCAAAATTAAAATAAAAGCAAGCTAATTATATAAGCTTAAAGGGCTAATACTTAATAAATAAAATTCTTAATATATTAATAAAAGCTAAGCTGATATATTTTATTATCTAATATTAAACGAAATTTTTCGATTTTTATTTTGTTTTCTTTTTTAAAATAAAAAATAATAATAAAAACATGTTACTAATAAAAAATAAAAGTATATAAAATTTTTCTATTTTTTTAATGGTTTTTTAGTTTCAAAAGAAAAGACTGACCCCTGGGGCAAAAAAAAAATTTTCCGAATTCGTAACGGACATAAATAAAAATATAGAAACTTATACTAAAAGATTAAAAATAGAAAAGTGATGTGTATTTTGTGTATTGTAATAGAAAATATAAAAACTTAAACCTAAAGGTTATGAACATGGGGATTTTATTTGTGTTCATATAAAATAAAATAAAATAAAATAAAATATTTATTTACAAAAATATTTTTTACAATTCTAAGAGATTTTAACTCTTAGGAGGCAAATAGTAAAGTCTATTTCCTCTTCTAGTCATCTCTAATGGCAAAACAACTGGAGGTCTCTGTAATTCTGTTTCAGATGATTCCTTTGTTGCTTCTTCCGTTCTTGGTGGTAGAGATTGAAGAGATTCATGCTCTCTTTGTCTTGTTTGACTTCTTGTAACTCTTTGTTCCACATCCCTCGGACCTCTGAATTGCTGGTGAGGTCTATACGACGGATCTTCTTTTCTATCATCTCTTGTGCCTTCAGATGTTGATAAATCCATAATTTCTTCTGGAGGTGTTACCTCATCATCTTTGGGAAGTGCTTCAGCGGAACTTGGCACATTATCCCCTACAGTTCCATCTGCAAGTGGTGTTACCAAAGCATCCTCTTGTACTTCTGCAATGACAGGCTGATCCTCATTGTTCAGTTCAAAACTGTCTGAAAATATATTGAATCCTCTTGTCTGAATTGTTGATAGAGACGTCTATATTCCTCTTACTTGAGTCTTGTTTATGTGGAACAGTTAGAATTCATCAATCTACTCCTTGAGGAAGTTATCCAGGGTATTCGCTGTTTACAAGAAGTATAGTTATTTTATCCCAGCGTCGATATGTCTTAGTTTCTTCTACAGGGAAATTTCTTGTTGTTTGTGTGTTGGGAAAATCCTCTGCGTAATAGAACATTTTGTTCGTCATTAAAAATTAGGGGAATCAAGAAGAATGGTAAATCCAGAAGAATGTACTACTGAAGTTGGAGAAGAAGATTCTTGATCATCTACCTGTCGATCTACTTCTCAGTTCCATACTTGTTTCTTTCGTTTTGTAAACTTTCGGGCAATCCAATGTTTCTTGAATTGCATCTGGATTCCAAATCTCATCATTATCAAATGAAAAATGAGATTCTGTAATCTTTTCTACTGGAATTATCTTTACATTATCCCGGTGAACCGGAAAAAATAATTTCGTTGAATTTAAACACGAAAGCATAAGCTTATTTGGCTCCTTTATTTGATTTACAATAAAAGGACCTTCAAATCTTTTGTTCAATTTAGAACTCTGTTCTGGTTTCTTTACAGCATTCACAAAAACATAATCGCCCACTTTCAATTCTCTTTGTGTGGCATGTTTGTGTTGCTGTTCCATAGCTTTAATTGTTTCTTTTTCTAGATTTTCTCTAGCTAAATCTCTTATTGCTTCCATTCTTTCCACTACGACATCTACCTCATCTGATATGAATTTTCTATTTTCCGATTTATTTGTAAATGGAAGAGACATAGTCAGTCAGAGCAGTGGCCGACGCCGCCATTCTCGTAGGGAATTATCTTTATATATCCATGACAGGACAAAATGGGAGCATGATCCAAGGATCTATATTACGATTTGATAATTGCTATTTGAAGCAAAAATAAGTATTTTGACCAATCCTATGATTATCCTTTTACGAAATGACGTAAGAAATTTTCAATATCTGGCATTTCAATCTTTCAACTACACCATTTTGACTTGGTTTGTAGGGCAGAATATTAACCTTTTTTATCCTCCAAGCTTTACATAGCTCTTTGAAAGCAGCTGAAGTAAATTCTGGGGCATTATCTGAAGCTAGTATTTCTGGACTAGAATGCCGACATATTATTCTTTCTTGTAAAGCTCGAGCAAATTCTTGGCTTGTTCTTGATTTACAAGCGACTAATTCGCAATATCGTGTCAAAACATCTCTGAAGACGAGAATGTGTTTGGCTCCTGAAATTGAACATGTGGGAAGTTTTCCTATACTATCCACATGTACTCTGGAAAACGGAGTATAAGGAAGAGGCCATCTGTTTATTTCAGCTTTTGGAGGCCTAGGACCTTTAACCTTAGCACATGACACGCACTGAGAACAGTACTCCTTTACTAACTTACTTAGATGAGGAAAAACGTATCTTTCTCTAACTCGTTTTTCAGTCCTCTGCTGTCCTCCATGCCCACTTCCAAGTGAAGAATGGCACTGATCTATGACTGAGTAGATCATGCTATCTGGTACTTGTATTACATAAGGTTCCTTTCTGGTTGCATAGTACAACACTTTCTTATGGAAAATATGTGGATAAGTTTTAGGGTTTTCCTTAGCCCACTTAACTAATTCTTTTAATCTAGGGCAATTCTCTTGTTCCCTATTAAAAGTTTCTTTTGTTAAAATAAAATCTTTTCTTGGTAACATCGGTTTCTTTTCTCCTTTAAAGAAATAAACGTTTGGAGCTTTTGCTGGGTGCCTACTCAAATAATCAGGCGGTATGTTAGTTTTTCCCGTCTTATACTTTATAGTTGGCGAAAAACTATTCACAAATAAATTCCAGCGGGCCAACCTCCCAGTCTGCTGCTTATTGCCTGCTTTATTACGAGATAAAGCAAGAGAGGTTGGTTATCAGTTAATATGGTGATGGGATAACCAAACACCGTATTTTTAAACTTCTGTAGTGAGAAGACAACAGCTAAACATTCCTTTTCTATAATATCATAGTTGAGTTCACTGCCTCTTAACACTCTTGACACAAAAGACAACGGTTTTTCCTTGCCGTCATCTGACAATTGGTAAAGAACTCCCCCTATTCCATAGTCGCAGGCGTCTGTACCTATAAAAAATAAAATGGCTTGGAATAATCTGGAAAAGTTAACTGAGGTTGAACAACCAATTTCTCCTTTAAGAGCTCAAATGCTTTTTGGTGTTCTTCCTTCCATTCAAACTTAACATTCTTTTTTATTAAGTTATATAATGGTTTCGCAATTAGTGCAAAGTCACTAATTAAAAAGCGAAAATACGAGAAAAATCCTAATAAAGATTGTGTTTCCTTAACACTTGCTGGAGGGACGAAACTCTTCATCGATTCTATCTTCGCTGGATCTGGTGAAATTCCGTCTCTTCCTATTTTAAATCCTAAATACAACACTGAAGTTTGTAAAAAATGACATTTGGTCAATTTAACTCTCAATTTATTTTCTCAATGCAGTAAAAACTTTCTTTAAGTTTTCAAAATATTCTCCTTAGTTTTTAACCAATTGATTAGCATCATCTAAAACACTTGCGGCAATAGGTCCAATAAATGTTCAACGCGACTTGCATGCTCCAGCCATAGGTTACTTGGCGGGCATTGCGGTGTCAAATAATAATCTGGTTGGGCAGAAATAAATCCTTTCCTATGTACGGGAAGCCATGTTAATTTCTTTGTTGTTTCCTCCTCGAGCTTCGAGGAATGGAAGCATTCAATCAAGTCACAGCTAGTAGTAAAAAATGTACTACCTCCTAGGACGAAAATATTCGTCTAAAGAGGCAAGGGTAACACATCCTGGACGCTGAAAGAGTTTAAATACCGATAGTCTATACAGACTCTTGGTTTATTAGAGTTCTTTTTGGCCACCACCAGTAGAGGTGAACTATGTGGCGAATAGCAAGCTTTAATATATCCTTTCTTTAAAGCTGCATCTGTAAAATTATCTATGTCTTCCAGGTAGCGATGTGGGAGACGATACTGTTTCCTAAAAATGATCTTTGGAGCATCTGGAGTAAGTTCTATTTCAAACTTCTGTATGGGACACACAGGAACTGCATCATCATCTAGAGCAATAACGTCCTTGTATTCCATTAACAAATCTAGAAGTTCTTCTAAATGCTCAGGTTTCTGTAAAATAGAAACATCTGCTTCTTCTTTACTTAAATTATCTGTTATAATCTCTCTGTATGCATTTTTCAACT
>JABUQX010020286.1:0-52500 GCA_015478945.1 Trachelipus rathkii
TCCATCATACTAACAAATGTATTGTGGGTCTTTCCAATATATAATTAAAGGGTTGCCGAAAATTAGGGTGTCAAAATTGTACCGATTATGAACACTATATCAAAGTTCTTCACGTCACGTACAATAATACCATTTGATATCTCTCGCTTCAAAAGATTTTGAGACTGTATACATTACTTTACCCAATGTTTATTGAATGGATATTTCGTATTTTCTTTAATAATATAATTATTTCTATTATTGGGAATATCTTATTATCAAATTTATTTGTATAGTTAGTATTGTATTTTTTACAATTATTATTAATATTTTTTAGTTGGTGTCTTTCTTATATTAATATAATCTATGTTAACATTGACGAATCTCACACGAGAAGCACACAAAACCGGCACTCGTCACAGAGTACGAAACTGACCTCTCTCTGTAGGATATGCGTTTAGAAATATTTTGCTTTGGATTCCTATATAAATACTATTATCGTATGGAATCGCTTTTTGTACTAACCCATAAAGGCCTGATTTAGGCGCCTAGAGTTCCTATCTTACAACACATATATTCAAGAACTGACTTCTTTTTTCTGTTACATTAAGATATGTAGAGGTTTGCCAAACTGCTCCAATACGATAAGCCCTAATGCTTACGAGGTCAACTAAAATTGCAAGGGATTGTGACAGCCATTTTTAAGGTCAATAATGGCCAACAAAATTTCAGTTGCCGCAGAATTATAAAGCCTAAGAGTCATAACGAGGTGGTAAAAAAGCGTACATTCCAGTCTCAACAAAGAAAAAATCGAAGTCAAAAATAGTTAGTGCTAGCTTTTTATACAATAAATTATGTCAAGCTGAACCATCGACTTCAGTATCTAGTAATGATCGTGTGTGCATTAAGATGGACAACTTGTTAAGAGAGTTCGTCACAAAATGCGAACGGCATGCATGCGTCAGTCGTCTTTTTAAAATTTCTTCCGGCCTGGTATTAGATTGGTTCGGAGATATTTACTATTTTACTATACGGAGCCAGGACTAAAATGAAAAATCTCGTTTTTTCATTATCAATGTCAGTTTCGTTATAGTTGAGACTGGTTACAATTCTATGCAAGATTTATCTATTAAGTAGACTAAATAAGTGGTAGATAGAGTGAAACTATTTACCCTTTATAACTTAGAGAATCTTGAATAATCATTTATCTTCCATAGGTATCTAATTAATTTATAGCCCTCTGTATATATCACCGTATTATATTGACCAGAATATGTTAATGATATTATTCTATATGAGATTTTAGAATTCTATTTATTATCATTGACGTTAATATCTGTCTGCATATATGTTTTATTAATAATTCATTATAATTTATTACTGTATGTCGTAGTATTTTTCCATCAACCATTGTCTAGGTTCTTTAGTAATTCAGTCGAATTATCTTCTAGTTTTTATTAAAATATATATTATAGATATTTATATATACTATATTTAATATTTTTAGGATAACTTATAATATTTATAGCAAGACCGTGTAAATATATTTACTCAATGAGTTTATAGATATTAGGAGTTCAACATTTAGAATATATAATTTCGACATCTATCAATTTTAGACATGATCTTTTCGATTATTTTATCATATATATAATTCTCTAAATCTTGAATAATATTCCAATTAAATTTTAATCATTATCGTAATTGATTATTTTCGTGTCTCAGTAATGACCTTCAGATAACCACATCACGTAAAAAGTTCCCGTCAATATCATAGATATATTACTTCTGGCACCTGCATATATAATACTTTTCTATGCTATTAGATTTTCTAATGGAGATAGTGAATGTTCTTACGTCTATAACTTAGAAGTCGAATACGATGATGCGCGAGGATCACCGACCAGGTTTTCTATACTGCGTAGCTATTCTTGGTAAAAATGTAAGATTGACGGTTAGGAGATTAGACCTAACTCATATGGCTTCTTACATCTGACAATTCCACATTCGCCATAACGTTACTCTAAATAGTATTCCGCTGCATAGAGCCTGAAATGTAGATCCAAATGAGATGTAGGTTGCAAATACGGTTGTCATTATTTCTCTCTAATCTAACTTCCAGACTGAGTATGTTCTCCTGATGGTTTATTATAATGAATAGAGTAGGTCTGATTACTCGATGGGTTTGCTTCGCCCGCTAAAACTGTTATCGTCCAGTTTAAAAGCTGAGTTTGGCTTTACAAGTACTTTCTGAAATCCACTCTTACAGTGTATTACAAACAAAGATTCATCTGGATCCACGTATACCTTGGGTATTATAACATGGTGATTAGGTAGCACACGTGAAAAATTCAAATCCATTCGGGCTTTCTATTCTATATAAAATGACCCTAATTCCCGGCACTTGTTTCCCATTGGAACATGTTGTATTAGCGTTATACTTGTTAAGGTGATCATGATATTACACTTAGTTGAAATATAACACTTTATTACAAACTCAGTGAGAACTTGTCACGTTAACAGCCAAAACGCGTATGATTTTAAAATGTTTTGGTCTAAACATCCGCCCTGACTCAAATTATTATTTCAAAACTGAGCAATCATATAACAACTAGAAAAAGAAATGTATTATTTCAATACCTTCAAACAAAAAAGCATAAAAATCTCGACCACACATACGAGGTATATAGACCGATTTAAGGTTACTCCGTTCCACTCACAGAAAGTTAAACATTTCCTTCTAACTGGTCAAGGTATGACCTTCCAGCATTCTTAGTTTGACAATTATTTATAAAAGAACTCATTGATTTCCGATTCTTGTCCTCGAGTTTTAATACAAAATGACAAAGGTAGATAGAATCTATCCCCAGCCTGTGAACAAAAGGCTTACCGAACATTAGGCTAAATTAGGCCTACGTAGTTATTCGACCACATATTGACAGCAAAAGTCAATTTTGAAATCATATTTTGACCTGATTAAGGCTCAACATCGCCTAGGGAGACAAAGATTATCCTAATTTAGGCTCAAGTGTTATTTCACTCCACTTTCTACGAGAGAGCGGTCAGTTTTCGTATCTGTAATCGGTGCGAGGTTGTTGTGTTTACAGGTTATTAAATTGTCCTTTAGATATTGCCGATATAATAACCAATAATATACTATTCATAAAACTAATAATTAATAATATATATATAATAATAATAATATACAAATAAAAGAAAATCCGATTATTCAAAAAACTTTGAATTTTTTTTACATCGAGCGAATATAAATGTAAGTGATAATTGTTATTTTTAAATAGTTCACTGGTGAATTTTAATAACAATTACAATTTGAATAATATCGAGATCATTTTATTCTTTTATTTTTACTTATTTTTGGGTAAAGATGATGTAAAGCAGTAGTCAATAGAAAAAACGTGGATGCGTCGTTGTCAGAGGGGTGCTGGGCTGGCCTACTGATTCTATTTATTCTTTAACGTACGAAAATAATATGTTTTTAATAGATTCATGAAAATAGGATCATTTATTTAAAAACTTGGTAGTTATAAAATTTATAAACAAAGTATTAACAGTTAATAATTAAATTCTTGTCAAAGCATATGTTTGATTTAATTATAGATGTTTTAAGAACTTTGAAATAATTTTGTTATTTGAAATGAGTAATAAAGTACATATATTTATTAACATTAATGTTGTTACATTTAACACATAAGTCTTATTTAAAGTAATTGCTGCGTGTGTGTTGGGGTGTAGGTAGGTGGGATAGTGTGTGTGTGGGTGTGTGTGGTGTGTATGTATCTGAA
Organism: Trachelipus rathkii; assembly: GCA_015478945.1. Classification (NCBI taxonomy): domain Eukaryota; kingdom Metazoa; phylum Arthropoda; class Malacostraca; order Isopoda; family Trachelipodidae; genus Trachelipus; species Trachelipus rathkii. Next base: position 3,783 of record JABUQX010020286.1, read on the forward strand.
CTCTGTGTGTGACTGTAAGTAAATCTGTGTGTGTAAGTAATCTGTGTGTGGTAGTAAACTCTGTGCCTGTGTAGTAAAGGCTCGTGTGTTGTAAGTAAATCTGTGTGTGGGGTAGAATCTGTCAGCTTGAGTGATAAGTAAATCTTGTGAGGAAAAGTAAATCTGTGGGTTGAGATGTAAGTACAATCTGGTCGTGCAAGTGTAAGTAGAGGATCTGCGTGTGTACAGTACAATCTGTGATGTGGGTGCTGAAGTACAATCTGCTGTGTGTCAGTGTGTGTGGTATGTCTGTGAAGGTACAGTAGTGTCTATGGGTCAATGTCAAGGTCATAAGTGAATAGTGTGTAATAAGTTCATAGTGATGGTGTATAAGTGCTAAGTCGTGTGTGGTGTGTGTGTGTGTGCTGCTGAATGTAGTCGTGTGGCTGTGTGTAGTGCGATCAGCGAGACTATGCATGGTTTGTATGTGAGTTCTCAAATATGAAAGCATAGCATGAAGTAGGATAACCACTAAGTCTATAATAACAGATAAAAAAATAAATAATATAAAAGTAAACTTATAATCGCTAGTGCCAATAAAGAATAACAGAATAAAAATAAGTGAAGAAAACAAATAAATATAATAAAAGTAAATAGTCAACAATAAAATAAAAGAAAAAAGAATAAAATAAAAGTATTAAACAAAATAAAAATAGAAATAATAAATAAAAAATATAAGACGCTTATAGAAATAATGAGTAACAGTAAAGCAGAAGTTAAAAGCGTAAGCGAAGTCTAGAACACAGTGAAAGCAGAATTAAGCAGTAAAAACTTGAGTTAAAGCGTAAGCAGTAAAAATAAAAGCATACTAATCCCCCCTTCGTGTTTATCACAGAAAGTTAAGATCAGTATGTTTGAAAAAATTTGCGGTAAAACCATGAGTTAAGCGTAAGCAGTAAAACAAAAGCATGATAATCCCCCTTGGTGTTAGTCACACCTCTATTGATTTCCTGATTTAAGGTCACTGATTTACTGTTTTAAGGTATTAATGTTAATACAAATATATGGTTCAAAGCAGTAAAACACATATGAGTTAAAGCAGTAAAAACATGAGTTAAAGCAGCTAAACATGCAGTTAAAGCAGTTAAAGCAGTAAAAACAAAAGCATTACTAATCCCCCCTTGGGTCAGTGTAACACCTCTCATCTGAGTTTAACTGATATTAGCTGCATTCTGAAGGATGAATGTTCTTTTTTAGTCAAACTTATCGTACAATGTAGTAAATAAAATGATTATATATAGACAACTCGCGCTTTGAAAGAGGAAAACATACCATTTTTTCAAAATTTATAATTATAAAGTTTACTACAGTATTAGTAAAATACTGTTAATAATATAGGTTAGCGTAAGTGGTCTGTTAATGAGTTTAAGTTTTATTGTTTCGCGAAAATGTTTTAATAAAAATGTTTTAAGTATGAAATAAAAAATGAATGACTCATAGTATTTTGAAAAGAAATTCTCGATAGTTTACATTTATATCATATTTTTCGTTTCGCGGGATTGTTGCGACTCCGGACGATGCGGCAAGGCCACCATCGTCATTGCGTGTGGTCGTCGTGGGTGGCGGCGGATTACCGGAACAAACCGCACAAGCAGCTCGTGCTCTTGGTCGGCCGTATTTATCGCTGCAGTCGCATGCTCGCGAAGGTTTTCGCGAGGGCGCTGACGCTGCGGACGGCGGACTCTGAAACGATTCCATGGTCTCAAACATGTGTACTCTTTAAATCCTAATTCTGTATGCTGACTAAGTGTTAGAAAAATACAATGCCAAAATAATCGAAGGTCTGGCGCAAATGTATTGAGTTGGCACAACAATAGGTTCTCCAAATTTTAGGTTCTCAAAGCCGTGGGTATTATAAACAAATAATGCTTTTCAAGATTTTCGGTTCTACAAATCTAGCTTCTCAAACAATATTTGGAATTATCTCATACTACAGCGCGACTCATCGAATTTAGTCGGTCTTCATTAACTTCAAGATGCTAGAAAGTTCTCAGCTATTAGGGCTTTGGACAATGGTAACACGGTGGTTGCACCCACTCGCTGCTAACCGTTATGGCGCGCACCTTTCCTTCGATGCTTTGCAAAGGAACATTAGCGTTTCTTCCCAAAGAAGATATGGCGCTTTATGCAAAAAATTCTTAGATTTTCTCCACAATCATGCGTTCTGGACAAATGGTATCTCAAAAAGTTTTGGGTTTCACAAACAATTCAGGTGCCCAAACAGTCAATGCCAAAAGTCAAGCCCTAAAGGTCAAAGGTCTGTAAAATTCTGACGCTCAAAAAGAAGGTCCTTCAGGCAGTTGAAAATAAGGCTAGCTCAGCGTCCCAACACCAAGAGCCGATCATAGGCCCATAATAAGTGAGTCAAACAATAACAGGTCAATGGCAGGGATCAGAAACATTTCGATTCTCGACGCCACAATGTCAAAGCAAAGGTTTGGCAAGTCACGCAGGTGGCACTCAGTGTGGCACCTGCACCTGCACTCAACGCTGGCTAAATCAAAGTCGACCCGTAATCGTAGATTACTCATAGGACAACTGCAATATGATACATCACTTAATGTACCTTCACCTCTTTTACGTGATCAGCGGTGCTAATGTGCCATCAGTTGGACATCAATAATCTGAGTCCAAATTAAGGAGAGTGTAGTTGGCATTATTATTAGATTTTCATCTACAAGTTAGCACGGTGGATACATTAAACTCTTTCCTAAACATATTCACTAATTGATACAATGTAGGTTGACGTACATTAACATGATATCTAAGAGATGAGGGCATTCCCATCGATACAGGTAAGAGTATAGAAACGATATTTGTCTCAAAGCTGGGGCTATTAGTTGAGGCATCATATGAGTTGGTATGGTTACTTTAGCTTTACTTGTGTCATCAGTAAGAAATAAGCTATGAGCATCCAATGTTAGTCTTAGGCTCATATAATATCTGTGCTGTCATCAAACGTAGGATATATGGCAAGGTCAGATTGGTCGTTTATACATGTTGTTTGATTAGTTCAGGTGATCCTAGTGTTAGCTTTATTAATGTGAAAATTCTGTGTACTCGTGTTGTTCGTGGCATTTTTTTATTCCCCTCCTACTTAATGAGTTGGCTTTTGTTTCGGATAAGATTGTGTGATAGATGTTCTATGGCGTAATTATAGTGAGTGTCATGCTCGTGTATGTGTGTGTCCTGAGTGGTGTTATACGTGTCTGGGTCGTGTGTAGTGGTGCTGTAGTTGTGTAGTGAGTTGTCGTGTGTTATGAGTGTAAGAGTAACTGTAGTACTGTGGGGTAGATGATTTATTCTTAGTTATCGTAAGCCATGTAAAGTTACGCTGAAGTTGCTAGGTATTGGATATAATCAGTAAATTGTTAGTGGATTCTAATGTTCAATGTAAAATGTAAACTACACATCCTCTATAACTTCTATAAATAGAAAAAGGTGAATAAGGTTCGTTTTTGTTCTATGTTAGTTACTTTACTGGTTGTTATAGGTGTGACACTTTGTTAATGAAGTTAACAGTTTTTCGTGCGTAAGGTGTATTTAGGTTTGTCGTTTTACAGTATTTTTAGTTCACGTGATGCTATGTTAGCTCTCAGAAATGTGAAAACCTTGCTACCGATTAGATATATCCTGTGTGTGTATGTGGTGATGTATGTGTGTGTATGTGTGTGTGTGTAGTGAGTTGCATTTATTTATAGTTCATTACAATAGATTGAGGTGAGGATACATTAAATCTTAGGTAAATTTTAACTCAGTAACTGTAAATTAACCTTTATGATGGTATAAGATATGAATTGACCAAGTGATTATAGGTTAAGTTTTGTAATAGCTGATGTTAACATACCTTTACTGCTGGTCAAGTTTGGAAATGTTAGTTATGTTATTCGTGTCTTAGGTATGTTGTTAGGATTGTCTATTGTCATTATACATTATTAGTTGGTGTGCGTAATGTTAAACATTATTATAAGTGAAACTTGTTATATTAATGATCATTCCTTGCAGTGGTGTGTTGGATGTGTGTGTGGTGTGTGTGGTCGTGCTTTCATTCATTACCCTGGTGTGGTGTGGTTGTAAACTAGATGCTAATTGTGAGTGTGTATGGCGATTGTCGTGTTATGATTATTCTTAACGTTAATTACAATAGTTCAGGTTTAGGATTTGATAAATCTTTGATAAATTTACAATTGTTAATGTAAATTACATTGACTATATATCTTTGTTAGTAAAGAATGCCAGAAAAGTACAGGGATTGGTTCATGCGGGTGTTCTTTTTCTGTATGTCTCATGTTGTTGAACTTTATGTTTCAAGTGTGGCACTTGGTACATGTTAACGTTTCGTGATAAGGTAGGTTAGGTTTTGTCGTTAACATTATTCCTTACAGTACGGTATGCTATGTAGCTTTATTAGGTTAAAACTTGCTTACTCAATTATCCTATGTCTAGTGGATGTTACGCCGCTTGGGTTGTTTGGTGGTCATGCTTGATTGTGTATTGGTGGATGTGTGTTGTGATGGGTGACTGTCATTAATTCTGAAGTATTACACAAGTTAGCTTAGGAAATGAAAATCTTGGTAATGATTCACCTATGTTAATGCTAAAATTAAATTGTTGTTAAAATCTGCTTAAAGTGTGATAGGTTACGTTTTTGTATTTATATATATATTTACCTTTATTGTCTTCTTGTTGAACTTTGTTAAGGTTAGCATTCTATTTTGCTTAACGGTGCTTGTTTGTCGTTTAAATTATATTATAGTCAGGTGATTTGGCTATGTGTCATCTAGTGTGGTCTTGTAACCCTGTTTGGTGATACTTTTCTTTTTACAGTTTTTGTGCTTTATCTTATCGTCTGTCAGTGGTTTAGTGATACGTGATTTGTGTTTCATCCAAATTTATATCGAAAGTGTAAATGACTTTAAACAACAGCTAATCATGAATGAGGATTGGTAGGGCTGAGGTGGGGCAGAGGGACCGGTACGCCAGCCTATGGGAAGCAACGTTACCGCGGGTTGATTTCCTGATTACTGCTTAGGGTGATTAGAAATCAGATTTTTATTACGTTATAAAGAAACGCACTATTAACATTCTAGTAAACAAATTTTTTAACGCACTAAATTAAAATAAATAAATACTAAAAATTTGAATAATTACTTAAATTCAAAAAAAAATCAAACGCAACGATAAATGTAAAATGAATACTTACAAAATAAGATACGCAACATATTTTAGTTCGTTTATAAAGAGCAACGAGATTTTGAATATAGAAAATGTCTTAATGGAATGGTTGTATAGGGTGTGTGGTGTGTTTTGTGGTGGTTGGGGTTCGGTGATAAGGTATGTAAATCTGCTTGTTGTCGTGTTGATCATGGTGTTGTTACTGTATTCAATTGCTCATTACATGTTAGTTAGGAACGTAACTTGTTAATGATACTATGTTATGAATTAACATTATATGTACAGCGCTGAAAATTTGAATGAGGCTCGGTTTGCGTGTATGTTGTACTTCTGTGTAGTAACTTTGTCATGTTTAGAGTTATTCGTGTGTGTGTGTGTGTCGTTGTGTGTGTGTGTGGTTGCTGGTGGTGTGTGTGTGGGGTGTGATGGGTGGTGTGTTTGCGTGTGTGTGGGTGTGTGGTGTGTGGTGTGTGTGTGTGTTGTGTTCATTTCTTAGTTAATTGTTTAGCTATGCTGACCAAGCACGTATTAGTTACGTATTTGTATGTATATATTACTGTGTAGGTATGAACTAGCTACTGTTAGCAGTTTATTCGTGGGTGTGTGTGTGGTGGTTTTGGTGTGTGTGTGTGTGTATAATAGTTCGAAAATGGTGTTAAATAATTATGTTAAATAATTTCTACTGAAATTTTCAATGAAGGTTATTTTGTATTTATAAAGATGAATTTAACTTAGTCAATAGATCAATAGATGATCAAGGATGGACAGGTGGATGGGTGGGAGAAGTGGGTGGGTGGTTTGATTACACATTTACGTCATCCTTTCTAAGTACACGATAACATTTAGTAAAACTATGCTCTTAGATCAATAGATCAAGATATAGATCATAGATAGACAGGAGGGTGGGTAACGCTAAATAACAAAACGGATATTTATACTGCATTTCTGCGTTGGGTATGGTAAAGGTACAAATTTTTACGGTTCATAACATGAAGAAAATATTTGGTAAAAACAAAAGTGTATAATTATTAAATGATGGTGTTTATTTTGAAAGACTTGAAAAGGTATAAAAAAAAAATAAAAAAAATTAAACAAAGTGTATGAATTGTATGCTTGTAATAACAAACATCCATGCAAGAAAAATAAGCTTAGAAATAGTAACAAACAAACTAAAAGTTAAAAGCATCTAATTAGTAAAATCACAGAAATAAGGGCAAGCCTAATACAATAAATTAATAATAAATTAAACACAAAGTTAATTAAAAATAAACAATATAGCAAATAAAAAATTTGAAAAAGTTAAAAATTAAAAATAAAACAAATTAAAATTTAAATAAAAAACACTTAAAAGTACCAACATATTCATCAAACTTCAACAAAAATAACCGTTAGCAAATTTCTGAATCCTTCGCTAAAAAATAAAAAATTATGAAATTAAACGAAAAAAAAAATATGTAACAAGTACATTCAACTTAAGCAAGTATTTGTGTTCGGAGGTAAAGACATAAATCAGGTGTCTGGCAAAAACTTATATATAAAAAGTAAATCTGTAGTAACTGTGTGAGGTACAGTATGTATTCTGTGGTGTGTGATGTGTGGTGATCAAATTTAAAAAACAAATAAATGAAAAAAAACAAAAACCATAAAAATATCAAAGACGTTAGAAAATTTATATAAAAAAATAGATTGACAGTAATCTATAACGTGTCTCAAGCGTATCATGTTGCTGTCTGTGTTAAATTGTGATAATGTAAAAAATCACAGTTAGCTGTTTCACTTAGTTTGAAAAAAAAATTATAGTTTTTGCTAACGTTTATAAAAAGAAAATGAATATGACATAGAATGTTCATCTCCCATTAGAACGACGGTTATCTTTGCAAGGATGCAATGCGTTGACGTAGTGTACTGTTAGAACAGAATCAGTTATATGTGAACATATATATAATGTATGTATTGAAGATGTTTACTAACTCAGCACCGCACCGCTCCAGCACCGGTGCCAGTACCAACTCTGAAGTCCTTCGTCCTACTCTTCCTCCTTATTCTATATCTGCATTTTATCTCTTTTTTCTTTTTTCTCCTGTCGTTGCGACGTCTATGCGCTTGTCTGATCTTCTTTTTTCAATGCGACCCCCCTCGGAGTCCTGACTCGTATGCATCGAGCCAACTCAAACGAAGCGTGTCAACACCATGCAAAACCTGTCTATAAGCCCCATCAAGGGACATAATAGTCGCGTGTTTTCTATAATTCGGCTCAGGCAGTCTCCTAATGTGTTTTGTCGTATTTAATATAGGGTAGGGCAGGTCCCTCACTGGGTCAGTGACAACGTAGATTGTCGTTATCGACGTCTTTGGATCTTACCGCAATCCGACGCAAACCTTTTCGAGTGGGTATAGCTGTATCTATGCCGTTAGAGTGTCACGTAGAAAAGACTAGGGTATGCCAAAAATTAGGGTTGCCAAACTTGCAGCAACCGTTTGCCAAAAGAATTAGGGTTGCCGGACAGACATAGGGTGCCAAATCTGTACCGTAGATAGAGAAAGGTTCGCCGAACAAATTTGGCGTTTCTTAACACAACATTTGGTTCTTACAAACATTGGGTTTCCTCAACTTCATATGAAAGGTGATGCTTTAGTTTTTTAAAAGATTTAGGGTTCTCAGAAAAATGGTTCCTTAAAAATTTTGTTCTTAAAAATTGGCCAGTTCTTAGCTACTTTGGGGTTCTTAAAAATATAATAGCTAAATAGCTTTCAAATATAGGCAAAGGATAAGGTAAAAAAATTCAGGCGTTGCCAGAAAGGTCAAGTAAAGACAAAACCGCGTACTATCAATCGATTGACCTCTCTTCAGAAAAGCAAAAAGCGCTCTCTAAGGGCTACGCCACTTTATTGGGAAGTCCGTCTAAAGCCTGTCTGAACATCTGTACTTCAGAAGCGTCTAATCATATCTTCCACCGACCTTAAAAAGCGACTTCTGAGTATCAAAACTGTCAATAACCTAAAGTGTTCAGATTGAAATGCTTGCTTGCATCAATCTTGAACAACATTGCATGCTAACTAAGCCTATAATCGTATTTTGGTTGGTAGGTCTATTTTTTTACGATACACCTCCTATCTGCTTAAACAGACTCTCTGAGGTGCCCCTATCTTCTGCTTTATATGCCGAGATAGAATATTGGTTTTGTCTGCTCAGTACGATGAATCCTGATCATGAGATGTTTAGAGATTTGGATTCGCATCAGTGAGATATTTGAGCACGGTAATAAACAGAAGAGTTTGTACTAAAACGTGATTAGAGAAGTAATATAAGGTCTATGTGGGATAAGTTGTCAATGCTCCCTCTCTCTCTGTTGTGAAATTCTTTTTGGTTAGTTTGTTAGTTTGGCTGTAGTGATTCTAATGTTCAGCCGCTGTTTGTTGCGTTTTGCATATTTACTAGATTCAGTCATATAATTGGCGAAATTCCTACCATTAAGTGTGGCACTACTTGGATGGGATGAGTTGCTGTGTAGCGAAAGCTTTCAGTAGAATTTGTTTAATCTAGTGCTAAGGAGTTTATAAGATGAAAGTCTGCTATTGTACATGCTGCAATGTTTGACGTATCGTATGGTATGGACAAGATCAGTTTCGACAAGAGTGCGTTTTTAGTTCATCGTTATCATTATTGCTGGTAGTTTCTGGTTCGTCTTTACAAGTTACTGTTTCTTGTAAACATGTTAGACCTTTAATTTCTAATGATAAGAAGCTTAAGTTAAAGTCATTGTTAGGTCATTTAGGGCGTTAGTTGAGGAATTGATAATGAACATGAAAGTATTAAGATTTGTGTGAAAAAAATGAGAGATAAAGAAGTCCTTAGATAGAGGTTGTCTAGAGGTGTACGGAACGCGTATATATATATCTATGAGCTATTATATATTAGTATATATTATATATTTTCAATACAGATAAATTTATTATTTGGTATATTATTATTGTCTAGTTTAAATATATGTTTATATTATGAAATATTAGAATATTCTACTGTTTGTCAGTTTTAATGCCAATAACATCAGATAGTGTATTGATATATTTATTATTAATGTAATTTATTCTCAATCTCTCCTAATTCAGTAATTAGGGGAATGAAAAGGCCTATCTTGAAGTTGTCTGGGGTTATTTGCAGCGCAGTAGCGGTAATTTTTCTTGTTCACAGCTCCACAGAGGTGAAAATGTGCCTCGTCGCTAATCATGAAAATTGCTGTGGCAAGGATCCTTGCAATCATTTACTCGTACAGAGTTCTGCGATTGTTGTAATCGGTTGTAGTCAATTCGTGAGACACATTAATTTTATAGGGAAGAAATCTCGAGCCCAAATGATGGATCCTCCTCAGACTGCGGTTTGAAATCCTCAAAGCAATATAATGCTTCAGAGCAAAACGTCTTGATGATTGCTCGATTGTTTCTCTCACTCGCTCCACATTGCCTAGCGTTCTTATTGTATTGCGTCCATGATGTGTTCTTCCTCGTGTTTCCTGCAAGCGCGTAATCCATGTTCGGTTCGTCTTCGAACAAGCAACGGAATCGGTGCGGGGAATGTTAAAGCGTCGGTGAAAAGCTCTTTGCGTCGCGAGCACTGAAAATACGCCTGCACTACGAAACCACAATGCGCTCCACTCCCAACCATCTTGACGACTAAATGCGACTATGCGAGAAGTCATAGGACCGAATGAGGTTACAAGCACCTGCCTCCCCCCCCCCACTACATCCCGAGAAGTGACCCTTCCCCAAACCATAGTCGAATACGTCACACCATTTATATATATATTATATATAATATATATATATATAATAAATATAATATATATATATATATATATTATATATATATATAATATATATATATATATATATATATATATATATATAATAATAATAATGTAGCCCTATATTGAATGTTACTTTTTTGGTGAAAAAATAAAAAAAAATGAAATATTTTTATTTGAATTTATTTCGATATAGAATAAATTAAAGATTTTAATCAATTTTTGTTTTATAAAAATTTAAATTCTTTTAAGCTGAAAGGGTTAAAAAGATTAAACACAAAAATTACATTTCTGTTCAATTTCGTTTAAAAAAATAAAAATAAATAAAATAAAAATTTATATTGCAGTTTACTTTATAAATTTCAATTTTAATAGGTATATATATATATATATATATATATATATATATATATATATATATATATATATATATATATTATATATATATATATTATATATATATATATATATATATATATATATATATATATATTGCTTCTCATAGACTCAAAAAAACTATCACTGTACTAACATATTAGTAGGTATTGGATATTTGTCTAGTATAGACCACACGTGGTAATGATTAGTAATATTTGTTCTTAAAACTTGATTAAACTCCTAATAGAAGAAATCACTTTTATGATTTCACAACAAAATTTAGAATATTTTAGACTCTAATCAAATTTATTTTAATAAAAATGACACAAGAGTAAAAGAAAATATATCTGAATCAGAAATAGATGATAAAAACGAAAACTATATATAGGAATCAACCATAAAAATTCTTTAAAAAAAATGTGATGGTCGACCTAAAAATTCGGTTAAAAATTTTGGTAGCTGCCTGCGCACCTCAAATAGATTAACATTTTCTACTTTCAATCTGTAATTGCGACTATTTTACACAGCTTCAGTCGCAATATAGTTTAAACTTTAATTAAAATTCCTTGCTCTAAATATTTGTTTAGAAGAAAATTTTCGTTACCTACTACTTGAAAAAATTGAGATGTATTTTATAAAATTATTTATACAAAATTTTTATCTCCAGATATCCAGTATTGCACATATGTTCAGTTATTAACCATCAGATTAACGTTAACACATTAAACTGTAGAATTTATTCCTATAATAAGCAACCATATATATATGAAGGGAAATGCTTACTGGTTGTTTTCCGCAATATAGGGATAGAGCGAAGGCACCATCCCAGCAATGCATGTTGAGTGCTAAGGGATACACCTAAGTGCTCAATGGTTTATCTCATTTGTGCCTAACTGACTCCAATAGCATCTCAAGCTTGTATCCGACTTTACACTAGGTTTCTTTCTGCCATGTTTTCTATGAACTCATTTCCACTTCATACTACACAAGCTACACTATTCGCAATCTTCTTTTATTAAATTAAATATTAAATAATGGCTAAAAACCTTTTTGCCTAGAAAATGCGTTCAAATATTGATGCGAAAACCATTCCTCCTTCCATCATGACTCGAGTACTGATGGAGGGATTGAAGAAACTGTTGGCTTATTTTGCAGTTTTATTTCTTCAGTAAAATCTTCAATGTTTGCAGTCTTTATTATAATCTCCACGTAACTGAACATCAACTCTGCTACTCTAAACCTCAACTCCTATTCTTAACCGAAACTCACGTTGTCTGGGAGATGCGATAGAAAGCCTCACTCTGTACTCTCTTTGTTATCTATTTTCACCGAAAGTTGATTGTTGTAGCTTTGTTCGTAACAAAGTTGCCAATTTCTAATTAGAAGTTTTCTGAATTTTGCACATTTTTTATTTATCTCAAATTTACTGACAATCCAAGATTCTTCGACGATCTAAACTCCAATAAAGAGAACGTTTCTTCCCCTCCTATCGGAGATATTTCAAAAATGAACAATGAACGACTTAAAAGAACCGGACCAGTTTACTGAGCGATCCCATGCACCGAGTCGTTCTCGATGGTGAAGGGCATTTACCCATCTCTAGCGGCACCCATCGTTATTGCGAGTGCCAAAGCTCTGACCTCCATGAGGCCGTACATAGCTGTCTGTTTCCAATTCAACATGTCCAGTAATATGTCCAATTCAACATGTCCAACTCATATACATATATATATATATATATATATATAATAATATATATTATATATATATATATATATATATACTTAATATATATATATATATAATATATAATTATATATATATATTATTATTATATATATTATATTATACTCTTCGGCTGATCCACTGTCGCAAGAAAAAATTAAACTATGTTGGACCCCCTCTCACATAGGGGTAACTGGCAACGAAATCGTTGACAAAGAGGCAAGTATGGCCGCCCCCTCTTTCAGTAGCTGTTCTATAGGTACCTCCCGGATGCCATTCAACAAGGTCGCCCCCATCAACTGATTATTATCCTGCTATCCGACAAGGCTTTCGGTCTTACTTGCAGGAGTGCTGGGGAAGTGATCAGCGGACAGCGATGGGGCGAAACTTAGAAATATAAAGTCGAACAGTGGCGATTGGTCTTCCTCTCACCGACAAAATTGCTTTCACCAGGTAATACTTGCGCGCCTCCACATCGGCCATACCAACATAACTCACAGCCACAACATATCACGGGATCCTTCCTCCACCTGCAAATTTTGCCGTCGCCATACCCCGCAATCTGCTCACCATATCTTCATCGATTATCCTAAACTCTACCCAATTCGCCGTCATCATTTTCTTACTCTATGGTCCATAACACATTCTAAAATATTATCCCAATTCTTGTCTGAATTCTCTCACTCTAATAATAACTTTATTTTCTCTTATATCCATGAACTGAATGAATACTCTTCACAAAATATAAATTTTATGTAATATTAGGACTATATATAATGTAAAGACATCTTTTGATTTATTTTTTTTTTTTTTTTACTGATTATTCATTTCGCCATCTAAATTTTCTTTTATCGACATTTAAAATAAGTATGAGCCAGGACCCACCCATGAAGTTGCTTATTCAACCCAGTGTGGCCTCTTCCCTGTTGGCCGTCGTGGGTCCTGTACATTAACTCCAATATATATATATAATATATATAATAATATATATATATATATATATATATATATATATATATAATATATAATATATATATATATATAATATATATATATATATATATATATATTATATATATATATATATATATAAATAATCTCCTCTGACGGGTTAAGGACAAAGGCTTTTCAAATTTCACCAAAGATGTAGAAATTTCGGAAGCAGAGTTAGTTTTTGCATTGTATTAAAAAGTTTTTAAATTAAAGCATAAAATAACTAAGAAAAATATGCACAATTTGAAGACAATGAAATGTGATACTCTAATTAATTGTTCGATTTCTGTGAGACCCCGAGAGTTGAAGGCATTATTACTAAGGGACTACAGGAACTGTGCCATCCAGGGTTGTCATTCCATTGTGGTATGAATGGATTCAGAAAATCATTTGAGTCTCATCATTTCGTAAACACATAATGATTTTACGCAATTATGTTTGAAAATGTGAGCCAGTGTGAGTTATAGAGCTAGAATAAAAAGTAATTTTTGATGTTATAATGGGTACCGGCACTAATAATAAAGCTTTGTTTCTTAATATAAGTGGGAATAATGAACTCAATTTGGGCATTTTTGAAAATCTATTTACTGTTCGTGAGATTTAAATTTGTCAGGCAGTACTCAAGAAAAACCTACAATAAGTTTTTTTTCGTTTTTTGGTCGTGAAAGGAATAATGTCCTCTCAAATGTAACAAATGTTTTGGACATTAATTGGACCGATATATCTATGATAAATAAAATTAATTTGAAAAGGCTGTTTAATAATCTGATTTTTGTTAAACATGTTGAATACTTAATCAGCACCTCAATCATGTACCAATAATGAAAACAATTCAGACTATTTTTAATGATAATTTTTTAAGAAGATATTTTTAGAGGTCATTCATCATTTGTATTAATTTGCCCATGACTTCAATGACCATTTATGCCTATAACTTTCTGTTTATTCAGAATTCCGCAAACTAAGAAATCACTTTATATTAGTAGATAGGTTGGTTTGTGAAAATATCATTGTTTCATAAGTTAAAAAAGTTAAAACTTGTTGGAATTTATTTTTCATAAGTAATACAGATCAGCATAAAATATTTTTTTGGTAACTTTGATAAAGTCAGAATTGTAACTTTATGGAATTTCAAAGTACTTAATATCCTTTATCAATTGTAATTTAATTATTGGAATTTGAAGGAAGAGTGATAAAAATCATTAATAATGGAAAACCTATTAATGATACATTAGCTTGCATCATTGGTCACAATCTTGCAGCTCATCAAATTGGTGATGTTCTTATTAGTTTCACAACAAATAATTTTTGTAGGCATTGCTTATTTGCTTGTGTACATGAGAAGAGACGTACAAAGACGTTATGATTATTTTAAATGGAGTTCCAAATAGGTACATGAGAAACAATATAATTTAGTGATGAATGATAAAAAGATATAAAAAATATATAGTGCAAATTTGACCCACCATTAACTCGATTACTTTCACTCTACAGATGAGAGATAATATCCATAGTTCTTCAAAAGTTTATCATGTGTTCCACAGAAAATAATTTGTGTTAATTAATACTAAATAATTCACACAACGGGTTATAACATGTCTGTCTATACAGCATAAAAATTAATTATCATTAAAAAACGAAATATTTACTTTCAAGTATTATGTTTAATTGTTTAAAGGTCTACGATGATCAATGCTCGCTTTTTCCAATGTTAGACAATATTTTTCTTTAAAATATTAAATTATTAGGTAAAATCTAATTGATAGAATACATTTCAATTCCCCGTTTTTGGTAAGAACGTTAGTGCTTTACTTTGACCAGAAAATGTTACTATTATTATATTATTATTTACTTTGAGCAAAATATGAATAATATTGATAGTAAATTTTGTAAAATATTATGAATTTTAGTTATTATTATTATTGTTTTTATTAATGATAACTATTACTTAGCAAATAACATTAAAATTATATTTTATATTGCTCTTGTTATTGTTTTCGAAAACATTATTATTATGAGTATGCTAGAATTTCATTATTATTATTATTATTATTATATTATTATTATTATTATTATTATTATTATTATTATTATTATTATTATTATATATTATTATTATTAAACTCCTTAAAAACAGCAGGGAGAGAGGGAAATGAAGAAAAGAGAAAATCTAGAGAAGAGAATAGGAAGACTAAAATCTTTAACAGAACTAGTTCATAAACTTCTGGAGGGATGTACCGCATGAGTTAGGACCAGATTATTATCAAGTAGCAGCTACCAAAATTAATCAAAAGCTACATAAAATAAATTTATTGAATCAGAAATTTGAAATCAAAATCATATATAATAAAAGAAAATTAACTCTTTTAACGAACTCAAGAGAAACAACAAAATTTGTAATCCAGCACTTTCCAAAAATTATTAATTTTAATTACATATATAAATGAGGAGCGTCAAAATTATCCCATCAGGTTTTTTTCATAAAAAGGAATAAATACCCCGAATTTGCAATTAAAAATAAAGCTGTGTAATAAATGATTATAAAGTTGTTCAGGTTTCGACGCAGTTGGTCAACATAAAGATTATCTTCGTATGGCTTTTGAGGCAGGAACCGTCTCCTGTCCTTATACTGTTCCCATGAACATTCGTACCAGTTTACAAATGAACCATGCGGGACACGGTGCTAATAATAATAATAATAATAATAATAATAATAATAATAATAATAATAATAATAATAATAATAATAATAATAATTATTATTATTATTATTTAAAGTTTAAAAAATTTTAAATTAAAATACATACATACATAATCAATATCAAATATATTTATTTTTTATTACAAGCAAGGAAACGCGTTTCCAAAGCGAAAGTTGAGAAGTTTGCTCTCGTCATTTTTATGAGCTAATATTTTTTATTAAAAAGAACTTCTGAATGAAAACGGAATAAAAAACTTTTTTTATCCTTTTCGTCAAGCGAAATAAAAGTATCTTTTGGTGAAGCTCAAAAAATAAAGAAAAGAGCGGGAAGAAGGAAAGAATTTTTCATCAGAAACTTTCTTTAAGAGAAAATAAATCACTTTTTTTTTTTAAATCAAGAGACAGAGGGAGTTGGTCTTTGTAGAATCAAACTTTAAGAAATACTGAAAAGAGTCACACACTGAAAGATAACAGCAAAAAATACATGAGAAAAACCAAAGGATATTTTTTTAATTATTAAAAAATATAAAAGTTAAAAATAAAAATACTTTGGACACAAAATCTATATTTAAAGCCAAAATAATAATAATAATAATAATAATAATAATAATAATAATAATAATAATAATACCATTTATTAAGATGGAATATAAAAGCAAAGCTTTACAAATTCAATTAACAACAAGTACAATGTTACATTCGAATATGCCTCACATAGGAGAGTAATTAAAATATAATAAATAATAATCCGTTATAATCAAAGTCACTTAAAAACCAATAAATTCTTGTGGTAATTTCGGATCATGCAAATTTTCTACGAACATTTTTAATTGGTGTGATATTTTTCAAATGAAAGAAAAATAAAAGGTAAAAATTTATTATACTGAAAAAAAACTTTTTTTTGTAGATGGTGAATTTTCAAATAGAATTTAATTAATACTAACAAAATAGTAAAAAGAAATATATATATTATATATAATATATATATATATATAATATATATATATATATATACTATATATATATATATATATATATATATATATATATATATATATATTATAATATAATATATATATATAATATTTTAAAAAAGTTACTATAACGCCCACACGGAACGGGAGTCGGATCAAAAAAAAAAATTTTCCAGTCAGCCTGTATGATACATAAATAGAATCGATGTTTTAGGGGCGAAATGAAAATTTTTTTTTACCTGACCTGACCTAACCGTTAACCTTAAAACCTTATTTCACCCCTAGAAAATAGTAAAAAAAATTCATCGTCCCTAGAAATTCTATTTATGTATCATAGATGCTACCTGTGAAATTTCTTTCTGATCGACCTCCAAGCAAAGTTCGACGTTAAGTCTAATTTTGTCATATAGTATATATATATGAATCTATACAAATAAATAAACTTTTATAATATAATATATATATATATATATATATATATATATTATATATATATATATAAAGCGACTAAAAAGAACTAGCCTAAGGGTAAAAACATAGTGGAGCGTCGATTCTATAATGTAGCGTTGAGTCCAGACAAATAAATAAACTTCCATAGGGCCGCACATTTGTCGAGGCTTCATGCATGTTCGTCATTGCATATCTATGTGAATCTTCAGCAGGCATTTCTCTGGGGAGGAGTTTATTTGCAACTTTACAGTGATGGCAACCCTTAAAAGTTTGAAAGGCACAGAGTTTAAAAAAAAAAAAACAGATTTGACAGAAGTATGCATTAAAATGCTTAAAAATTAATACTAAAAAACAAAGTTAGCTTAATTAATTTCTTGCATATTATTGGTATTACATTAACTTAAAAGATAAAATAATTTTAATAACAGACAATTTAAATTGGCAGTACTTTTGAGGAGAGGCTTTATATGATTCTTGTAGAGATGCCAACCCTCGAAAGTTTGAAAGGCACAGAATTTAATTGAAAAAAAAAACCCAGATTTGACAGAAATATGAAGTAAAACGCCTATAAGTTAATTAAATAAAAAAAAGTCAGCTCGTTTCCTGCATATTATTGGTATTAAATTAACTTTAAAAAAATACTTTTTATAGAAACAATTTAAATTGGCAGTACTTTTTTTTGGGCGGGGCTTTATTTTACTCTTGATAGGGAGGCCAATCTTTCAAAGTTTGACAGACAAAGTTTAATTAAAAAAAAAACAGATTTGACAAATAATAACTGAAATACCTAAAAATTAATAAAATTTTCATCCGCTGTAAAAGCATGCTGGATGATGAGCAATTGAAACAAATATCTGAGTTTAAATACTTAGGTTATATGGTGGATGAAAAGGGAGAGGGTGATGCAGAATGTAGCAGGAAAGTTGTGAATGGAAGGTAGGTGACTGGTTCAATCAAATCCTCAATGAATGTAAGGGGGCTAGGTCTTGAGTGCACTAGGGTTCTGTATAAGGATATTTTGTTACCAGTGTTAATGCTAAAGAGCAGTCAGCTCAGATATTGAACCAAGTAAAGCTGCAGGAAGTGATGGTGTATATAGTAGAATTCTGAAGGATGGTAGTAGTAGTAGAATTCCAAAGGCACTGTATTTGATTTTTAGGCGATCTATAACATTTGGCGAGATACCAGAGGACTGGAAATCAACATATGTTGTTCCTATTTACTATAAAGGAGTAAGGAAATTGGGAAGCCCTAGAATGTTTTTTTTTTTACTGCGACAGAGCTCCAATCATAAGTGTAGTTAAGGGACAGGTAGAGGAGAGCTTTCTTTTTGACTTACGTCATTGCTCTTATACTTAACTATCCTATTTCCGTATATTTTTACGCACCCTATCCCATATCTGTGGGAAGTAAAGGAAGAATAAACAAAGAAACAAAAATAAAATTATATATATATATATATATATATATATATATATATATAATATATATATTGTTTTTAATATATATATTTTATATATATAATAATATATTAGATATTTAAAATATTATAATAATACTATATATTCTATATAATATAGAAATATATATATATATATATATATATATATTGTTTTCAGTATGAATAATTTTTTACGTTTTGTTTCAGTCAAGTATGCCAACGCAAAGTGGAAGTCTCTTAGGGATTACTACAGGAAGGAGTTTCGGAAGAGCCAAGATCACAGATCTGGAGATGGAGGAGGAAGATCCCTCTGCAAATCAACGTGGCCTTATTTTAAAGTCATGGAATTTTTAAGAATCCAGTTTATTCAGCGAGAGTGTACTGGAAACTTAAAAAGAAAAATACTGGATGAGAGCGGTGAAGAGTCAACTGAGGTGCCAACTAAAGAATATAGGAATCAAAATTTTCAAAGAGACCTGCTGTCTCCAAAAGAATTTCATATTTCAAACGACTGTCAGACTTCGTTTGAAGAAAATTCAGAAATCCAATCCCAACAAGAGATGACAAAAGATACAGAAATTTCTGAAACTAATTCAAATACCTTTACTAACCCTACCACATTCACAAGAAAAACAAAAATGGATAGGAATTACCAAATGAACACACTTGTAGAAATAGAGAAACGAAAACTGTCGATTTTGGAAGAAAAAAGAAGTGATAAAAATAAAGAAATAAAGCGTGATGAAGACTTATTTTTTTTTCGAAAGCTTGCTCCCACATGTTAATAAAATAAAAGGTATAGACAAAATGCTCTTTCGGAATGAAATCCATAATTTTGTAGTTAAATATGCTTATTTACATTCTAGCCATCCTGGTTATCCCACGACTTCAAACCATTATGAGATCTCCAGTCCCTATCCATATTCCACAAACCAGAATAGTAATGATGAAATAAAAAACATAACCTATTATGAGTATGGACCACAATAGTTTGAAAATCTTAAATGGTAAAAAAAATTACAGAAAATGTTATTAAATATTTACTATCATTATAAATTTCGAAGAGTCATCTTATATAAGTGCATATAAGAATGGAATAATCTTAAAAATGTGCAGGAGTCACCCACCCTCGGGTTCTTCCTTAGAAGCATCAAAATCTTCTTACTCTACAAATACTAACGTGCACAATTCTATCTTACTTAAATTTGGTTTCGACAACAAATGGTGATAATTACCTATAACTTATTATAGGTTGTTATTATAGTTTTTCTCATTATTATAAACGATATTATGATGTATTAATATTAAGAATACCAATATTCCAATATTTTTATTATTACTCCTCTTGTTGAAATATTATTATTATTATTATTATTATTATTATTATTATTATTATTATTATTAATTTTCTAGTTATTTTTGTTTACTTTTATTATTAATTTCACTATTATTAGTATTAATATTACCATTAGTTAACTACTCTTACTATTTTTATATTATTAATAAAATAGGCTAGCTTAGGATTAAAATTATATTATATTATGTAAACTATCATAACTAATAATTTTTCTACTTAAAGATGACATTAAATATGAAACATAGTTTAATACTCAATGGGCTCAAGGGAAAAAAATGCCCCCTGAAAAGACCATTTCAATTCATTGTATTTAATATTAAATTGTTATTTTTAGTAATAAGTGAAATTTTGTAATGTTTATGACTGACTAAAATATTTTTTAAATTAATATTATTATTATTATTATTATTATTATTATTATTATTATTATTATTATTATTATTATTAAATGATACATCTCTTTGAACCTAAATTGATTAATTTTAATTTACAGCTTTACCTTCAATATATATATATATATATATATATATATATATATATATATATATATATATATATATATATATATATATTATATATATATATATATATATATATATTTCATATATTATATATATATATATATATATAAATGTTGCAATATTTTTTTCAGTCAAGCTCAATTCATAGGCCAATTTTATGCTGGATCTGAATTGTTCATATAAATGATATAATAAGGTAATAAATAATTGTATCAGATACTTTATTCGCATATTATACTGCTACTACCACTACTACTACTACTACTACTACTACTACTACTACTACTACTACTACTAATAATAATAATAATAATAATAATAATAATAATAATAATAATAATAATAATAATAATAATAATAATAATATTTAAATTTTAAAATCACAATGGAAAATAAATTTTTTTAATGATGCGATATTATTCTGCTCCGGTACCGGCTCCAGTCAGATATTTTACAATTTCATAACTTTCGGCTCAGGCCAGATTTTTTTAACATCTGACCTTCCCGTAGGCTGGATCTTTTTGTAAAGAATTGAACATTTTTCCTTAAAAAAATGAAAATTTAGTTTAGTACAGAATAATCCATTTATATTAGCTTTAGTTTCATCCATCTGTAAGAAATAGCGATATGTACTGTAATGGATGTATAATTGAAAGAATTTCTTTATTTTTAACAAATGATACTTTTTAACAAATCTTTATAGATTTTTATAATTAAAAGTGCATATGATATCGAAATTTATGCATCTTTAAATCTTAATAGACTTCCTTGAAGAATCTGTTTTATTAGTAGTATTATTGTGTTTTATGTAATTTTGAAAGATTTTTTTTTTTAAATATATTGTAATTTACTGTGTAGAAGTATTCAAAATATTATGATTAAAAAATATTCATGAAAAACATATATGATTTTATAACTTATCCAACTTTTATGAATCTCTTGGAGTAGATATAGGCCTAATTGGCCAACTTTTATGAATATTTTGGAGTAGATATAGGCCTAATTGGCCAACTTTCAAAACTTGTTCCAGAGTAATTTTCTTTGTTTACCAAACCATTTGACATTTGGTCCCACAATATGAATTGCTGATTTTGAATGGCACTATCTTGAAAACAAAGCCTTCGTATATAGATGTATTCTATAGGTAAAAGTTTTAGGTTTATGCCTCCTTATCTATTCAATACCATATCGGAAAACAAAAACTATTTTCGTGTAGATTTTTGTTTCCAATTATCTGGAAGAGAGATGAAAATTTGCAAAAATGAAATACTCCTGGACTAATTTTTAATTTACTTATATTTGGATTGTTCGTTCAATTTTTATGAAATCATTTTTTAACATACCCAACAATTTGAACTTCCGAACATCATTGTCATAACTGTTTCAAGGTTTCAATTTTTTGGACATGGCGTGCCCAGTGGTAAAACGATCGGGTATGCGTTAAAACGCCTAAATAAAAGTTGTGTAAGTCGTTAAATTCTATTTACTCTGATATCATTTTACAAATCTGAGATGAATATTAAAATATTTGAGCAAATAGTTATTTAAAAACTTTTAGCAATACACACACATACATATAGACCCTACATACTTAATTTGCGTACAGTAAACAAAATATTCTCCAATATTGATTCAATACAATCTTGATTTATTCAAAAGAATTTTTTTGGCAGTTTTGCTACTTTACAAAAATTGTGTTAAGTATTTTAATTTCTTAATATATATATATATTTATATATAATTTTATATATATATAATAATATATATAATATATATATATATATATATATATATAATATTTAATTATATATATAATATAATATATTATATATAGAGGGTGGGATGGTTTAAACCATTTGGTTTAAACCATTGGTTTAAAACACATTGTTTAAACCACATAAAAAAAAACAATGGTTCAAACCATAAAAAAACATGCATAAAAAATTTAAGAAATGTATTTATTAATGGTTTTCTTTAGCATGTTGATAAAGCCAGTTTCAAATTTTTCATCGAATGACTGATATTAGCGCAATAAAAAAATTTTCCTGCTGAATTTATATTAATTGAATGAGAATGATTTATATATATATTATAATATATATATATAGAAATATATATATAATATATAATATAATTATTATATAATATAATATATATATATATATATATTATATTATACATATATATATATATATATTATATATATATATTTATATATATATATATATATATATAATATATATATATAATATATATATATATAATATATATATTATATATATATAAACTTACATGTTTTAAAACATGATTCTTGTTTCGAGCTCTTGAGGATTTCATGTTCTACCATCGATCCCACATTTCAAAAGATTATAATAAAACTATATATATAGTGTGTGGCCACTGCATCAACCAAGCTAGAAGGGCAATGACTGTAAACTAAGTGATGATGGTTTATATTTGGAAAAATATGAATATGAAGCTAGGAACAGCTTAATCCACACTCAACAGACCAAGATTTATTGCAAAAGTAAAAAGGAGGTATCATTACGGGCAGTAACAGAAGCTCACTTTATTGACATATATTTTTAACCCCAAGATATTAGACCACAGTACTTCCAGAGGATGAGTATTCAAAAGCAGTGAAATTGAATAAAATTAAGAGCAATTCTCCTCCATTACATAAAAGTTACCTATTGATTGAGTCTCTGTGTCAGCAGTGACTTCCTTCATCTTGGTTACAGATCTCTCAAAGGAAAAATAGATGACGGTCATATATAAAATAATAAGCATATGTCAGCGACTTCATCAACTGCTAATGTTGAAAGGTTATTTTCAACTTTTGGCGTGTGCACAGCAACATTAGAAATATGTTGGCAACTAAAGCGGGGAAATTAGTTTTTTTGTATAAAATTCTTAATGATTATATTTCGTTTCGACTTTTAATGATGAATATCTCTCTCTCTCTCTCTCTCTCTCGTGCTCTCTCTCGTCATCTCTTCTCTCTCTCTCTCTCTCTCTCTCTCTCTCTATATATATAAATATATATATATATATTATATATATATATATATAATTATATAAAATATATTATATATAATATATATATATAAATATATTATATATATCAAGGTGTATACAAGTTGAAATTTTCAAATTCCCTGTTTTTTCCTATTTTTATTCCTGTTCTTCCAAAATTTTTCCCTGGACTAAAAATAAATGATAAAAAAACATTTCATTTTTATCTTTGTTATCAATAAGAAAGGTGAAAAAGAATGAAAGCCCACCAGGAGCCCACCCTCTAACCATCCCAGTAAACAAATTTTTTAGGCCAGCTTTCACAAATTTAAATGACATCATACAATTTGACATGTTTACAAGTGAAATTTATATCTGCACTGAAAATTTTTTAAACAACTTCCAAAATTATTATATATAGCCAAAGTTATTAACACAATCAATTAATTTTCTAAATATTCTGCCAAATATGTTTAGAAGGTTAAATAGTCTTAATTTTCCCTTTTCTTTTACTTTTATCAAAATATAAAAATTACAAAACAAAGGTACACAAAAATATAAAAAAATTTGCACATTTTCTTTTCTCTAAAATGAAATAAAAATTATTTTTCCTTTTCTCTAAAACAAATGAAAATTATTAATTCGAAAACTAACCTACTAAATAAAGTACATTTATCTAAAATAAAAAAAAAAAAAAAAAGGTTTGATGACTGTTTAAGAAAAGCTATTTTCTCTTCTAAAATAGGAGGTTGCTTTTCGGTCTCTTTGACAATAATTCTCTTAACTTCTTCAGCTTCTTTAATTTCAGCTGCTAATTTTTCTTTTTTTATACACCTTCTCGTATATCTCCTTCTTAGGCCTTTTAGTTGACTTTTGGGCATGCCGAAAAATCTCAGGAAGCATCGCGCAGTATGACCATCATCTCATTTGTCAATACAATAATCAACTACTCCAGTTATTTTTCATTGCTTTTAGCAATAACTTCTTTTGGCAACAATGACTTCTTCACTCAAAGTTTTCTTGGGTAGCACCATGTTTGTTTGTCGAGAAACCTCTCTCTACAGAAGCATTCCCATGAAATAAAAAATGCATTCATTTTCAGAAAGTTTTTGTTTCTTTTTTTGAACGTTTACATTTTTAAATTTCAGAACCCAAAGAAACTCTTCTGCCACCAACATTAGGATTGTCAGAGAGTCAAGGATATGTAGTAGAATTAGGAATAGCAAAAGTTCATAATCCTCTTGGATTATATCAGCGTCGAACCATCAATTCGCTTTATATCAATGAATTTTCAACACACACATTAATTCTTTCAGAGTTATTTAGAAAGCATTACCTTCGGATACAAACAACTTAATGCCTTTGTGATATTTAAGAGAACTTTTCTACTAACTTCTGGATAAGTTTCTTGCAAGAATAACATACAATCTTCTCTAAATTTAAAAATTTAGGAGTTTGCAGCCTTCGAGGTGCATTCCAAATTCCCTCTTTTCTTATATATATCATTGCAATCGGTTTTTTTTTTTGCCATGAATGCGGATTGCATTAAAAAACTTTGAGCGTCTGAACAGATATAATGTGCGGTTTTTAGAATCTTTCATTAAAAGTTTTAACTAAGTGACTGAGATCATCGAACAAGAAGGGTGTCAATGGGTCTTTACGTTGAAACTTTGATAGAAATCCTTTTTTTTTTTTTTTTTTAAGTAAAGTAAGGAGCTAAACCATATACACATAAATAGGAAAGTTTATCTTTGCTCACATCAAAGGACTGAGCTATCTGCGAATCAGGAAATTCTTACGAATTCACGGTAATATGCCGTTTGACCGAGAAAGGATCTGACCTGCTTTTTGTTCTTTGGAGGTTCAGCTTTCATAATTTTCTGTACATTTTCTTCTTGTAAACCTTTGATCTCGTTGCCGATTTGATTCCCAAGGAACTCAAAACTCGATGCGGTGAACTCACACTTTGAAGGTCTGATCGTGTAACCTTCACTCTGCAGCTTTGACCTTACGTTCCATATCGTGTCCATGTGATCGCGCCAGGTCTTTGAATGAACGATTATGTCGTCTATATAAAAATCCACTTCGTTGATCCCGTCCAATATTCTTTTCATCTCCCTGACCAATGTCGCACTTGCAATGACCACTGGCTTTATAATAGTTTTTTTGCCATCTAATATCAAAATTAAATTTATAGTAATACAAAATTAATTCAATTCTGGTTAAATAAAAAGAGATTAGTTAAAATTGCGCTATACTGCAGCATGGTAATAAATTTTAATATAAAAATAATATTATAAAGATTCATAACTCAAGAAGCATAAATTCTTAGGCTAAGAAAAAGTAGATATTATAAATTTTTACTTAATTTTACTCCATATTGGACTTATCAACAATTTAAATTCTAAGTACTAGGAAGAGGAGAACATGAAGGATATTCTTGTGCTCTTTACTTTTCTCCTCCTTCAAAGACAAAACACTTCTAACATCCCTTGAGCCAACTGAGCTTCTTTAAGACTCCCTTTTTAAGAGAATTTCGAAGTCAATATGTGCTTCACTATCTTCTTTAGGGGTTAAGCAAAAATGATTCCTGATAATCATATAAATTGGATTGTAAATTTTATTTTCCCTGTGTGTTTTCCCTGTTTTCCCTGTTTTCCCTGCACACTTTTCATTTCCCCTGTGTTTTCCCTGTTTCCCTGTTTTCCCTGTTGGTATACGACTATGTATATATATATATATATATATTAATATTTCAAATTTATAAAGGTAAGGATAAGAATTCACTTGTATATCATTATAGGTTAATTGGAATAAACTTTTCTTATGCGTTTTTTTTTTTTTTTTTTTGTAAAATTTAATAAAGTATAAATCCTTTTTTTCAGATAGAGTTAATAATTATAATATACCCTCTTATTTTTTACTTTATGAGAGTATGTTAAAAACTCAAAAAAATAATAATGATTTATAACCAGTTTACAGTTATCAAGAAAATTTGAATATTAGAATCTAAAGAAATTTATTAAGGAATTTTAAAATATGTGTTAGCCACTATGTGTATAACAGTTTCAGTTATGTTTTTGCGCTTAAAATCTATTAAAACCAATAAAAACCACATTAAAACCATCAAATAGGGGTTTAAACCAAAAAAAAACATTGGATTTATTTAAAAAAACAATGGTTTTGTGGTTTTTTTAAAAAACCAGGTTTTTTTTCAACCCTATATATAATATATTAATATATTATATATATATATATATATATATAATATATATATATATATATATATATATATATATATATATATATATATAATATATATATATTATATTTATTATATATATACTATACTATATATATATATATATATATTGATCAAAATTTAGAGATGATATTGGTTTATTTTCGTGCTGAGAGAAGTCATATTTGCGCCCTTCTGGAAACACCTGTGCCTAAAATTAATTAAATTAAAACGCAATCTTAGCATAAGTAAGCTTAAAATTTTCCCTTTATATGTGACTTTATCTCAGCGTCGTAAAAATTCCCTCACCTTAAAAACTGCGTTCGTAGAAAATTTGCATGACCCGTAATTTCTTAAAGCTATCAGTATTTGTATTTTCTCCAAGATGACGTGGCAAAGAGTCCCACAAGAAAATGTCTTTATAAATACAAAAATTTTGAATAACCATAGTCCTCTAGAACGGATGCCTCAAAATTGTTCAAATTTCGAGTATTTTAATTGTGACCAATTTAGGTTGCCCAAATAATTATAAAATAGTGCGCCTTCATTCAGCAAATTAGAATGCATGAAGAGGCCAAGCTTAAACTTGTATAAATGACGAAGATGCATGATACCTTGCTCTGCAAACATTTCAGCTGTATGAGCAATATCATTAAAGCTAATATTTCTCAACACGTTGCAACCTATAATTGATCTCAAAGCACTATCATTTGATCCACCTTAAGCCAACAAGTGTAGGTTCAGGAATGGATAAATAAAGGAATAGTAAAGAGTAGTCAAAACCTTAGACGAAACTAAATTTCTCAGTGCAAATAGAGTACCATTGTTTCTACTAATTTTCTTACACAGTACCGATATATTTTCATCAAATTTTAAATTATTTTGTAAAATTATGTCTAGATATTTGATAAATTTTACAATATCTATCTCAGTACCATTTAAATGAAGGTTAGTTCTTACATACATTAGGAGAAAGTGAGATCATACCTTTCGTTTTTACAAAATTTAAAGACAATTTATTAGCGCGGGTCCATCTGAAAATTTTTGTAGTTCGCCATTGATAACATTCAGAATAAAATCCAAATCTCTGCCCGAAAAATATTTAACTGTGTCATCAACATATAATGACAGGTTTACATTGGAAATAGTTCTCACTAGATCATTAATATATGTTCTGAAAAATAAAGGTCCCAGGCACGATCCCTGGGGCACACCCGCCTACACCACTCTGTGACTCGATTGCAAACCATTCACGTAAACATAGTTTCCTGTTATCGAAGTAAGACCTAATAAAGTCCAGACAGACACCTCTAATACCATATCTTTCTAACTTAATAAGCGTATTCGTGTCAATTGTGTCAAATGCTTTGGAATAATTCAGAAAAACTGCGACAGTGTGTTCCTCCCGAGACAAGCTTTCACCGACATCATGCAAAAGTGACAAAACTCCATCCTGAATTCCCTTCCCCTTCACAAATTCAAATTGTTGAGGACAAATAAAAGAATTCCTAATAAAGTAATCAGTAAACCTGTTATATATAAGCTTCTCAAATACCTTAGTTGTTGTTGAAAGGATTGAAATAGGTTTAAGGTTTCCAAGTGTTTCACGACCTCCAGATTTGTGAGTGGTACTACTCGCGCTATCTTTAAAGAATCAGGAGGTGTTCCACTTGATATGCATCTACTTAAAAGAACAGAGAGAATTTTCTCCAGTTCACCTGAACCATCTTTAAAATTCTATCAGGAAGACCGGAGGTAGGGAAGTTTTTTATCTTTTAATTTATTTATGATTTCCTCAATCTCAGTCGGAGTACAAGGTATAAATGCTAACGAGTTTTGTGGTGGATATATATTATTGATGAATGCATTTTGTATGCTAGGGATTGCAGTTCTCAAGCTTGACGGAACGTTCAGAAAATAATAATTTAAAGATTATTTAATAATAATTAATTTAATAATTTAATAATAATTAAAAGATTCTACAATATCAGCCTTATTAAAAAATTATTCCCAATCTTTAATTATACAATCAATTTCCGACTTCTTTTGATTCCCCAAAATACCATTGATAACTCTCCACATTTTGGCTTGACCGTTCTTTGAATCATCAATGTTACTCTAATAATATAGCTCCCTTGAAAGTCTCCATGCAGTAGTAAGTAGATTTCTGAATAGTTATTAATCCCATTTTATGAAGCTTAGAAAGTTTGTTTTTTTCTAACACACAGTAAAAAACTTACGGGTAATCCACGGACTTTCAAACGATCTTTGGTTGATCTTTTTGTCAACAATAGGGTATCTTCCAACAGCATCACAAATCCCGCAAACACTTTGTCAATGTTTCCAATATATAAGCCCTTCAAAACACTATCCCTCAAGGACATTACTTCCCTCTTTAAAGTATTAACTGCTCATTCTGTAATATTTCTGATCTTTACTGTTTTATGGGGACTTTTGTTAGTCGCATCTGTCACAGAGCAGCATGTTGGACAATGATCACACAGTGAGGACTTCAAAACAAAATTCTGGGAATTATAAGGTACATTAGTCCATATGTGATCCAGTAATGTACTGGACTCTGCAACAGAACGAGTGGGAACTGAAATAACCTGATGAAGATTTTTGGAGAAATAGACTTTCGAATTCTCCATCGGCATGATATTTATTGTCAACTACCAAGTTCACATTCAAGTCTCCACACAGTATAATTTTTATTCCAAAAGTTTAATTTATCAAGAAATAAATGGGAGAAGCATTCATTAAATCAGCAAGACTTTCAATTCTTCTGTAAATTCCACCTATCAAATATGAATCCCTGTCCACAGTCAACTTAACAGCCAAAGACTCAAATACATCATTAACAATACCCAAATCTTCGCATAAGTTAGATTGAAGGTTATTTCTATAGTATATAGAAATACTACCTCCGTATTTATCTCTATAAATATGATAAGACAAGTAGTTAGGTATGGTAAAACCAAATTTGGAGTCACTCGTGAGCCACGTTTCGGTCAAAATTATGATAGAAAAATCAAGGTCCAAAATTCTTAAGAGACAAATAAATTCATTAAAGTTCTTTCTTACACTCATTATGTATAATGCCAGAATATTTAGCTTTTTTTAAATTTCTAACATTCGATACCATCAACTGTATCAATTTCAATCACCTTCGTTTCGTAAAATATGTTATAATTAATTTAAGAGTTGGGGCCAAAATTAGAATTTGTATATGAGCAATATCATGCATTGTGGTCCTATGAAGTGCTACATCAGAGATACAGCTTTGGTACATAGATTCAGCGTGCTAAATCAAAACAACATTGAAGACAATTGTAACAGTACAACGATAACATTGAATCAATCACAACAATGATAGCAATAATAACACTTTAAAAATAACACCAGTGATAAAATAACTAAAATATCGACAGTATTATCAACAGCAATAATAACACAATGTAAAAAAAAAAATTTTTTTTTGCTTCGTCTGATTTATTGCTTTTTATACACTTTTTTTATGCAGATTCCAAATATGTTTTTAGTTTTTCTCTAGCATCGACTGTTTTTATATTACGACGGCATAAAGTAATAATTGTCATCTCATTTTGTAGGGTCGTTACCGGCATCGCGCTGAGTAAGAGTCAGTTGCCATTAACGTTTTAGATATTTTCTTTTAAAGTCAACTGATATATTATATATATTTTTGAGAAAATAGCCATTATGAGATCATCAAAGATTATTTGGATAAATATATATATAATATAATATATTATATATATATATATAATATAATATGATATAATTATACATATTTTTAACTATATTCTAGTGCAATAATATAATTGAAGGTAAAGTACCAAACTTAAATATCTTTTATAAAAAAATTTCAGAATATTAGTAACAATATTATTAACATTTATAAAATTGTAATTAAACAGTGTAAAACGTTGGCAGATTCTTTCTGTTATGTGTGTGGATATTATGTTAGTCTAAGCAACATTTCCACCAAAAATATGAAGGGAACCAAACATTGGATAGCGTACAGGCTCTACTGTGATATGCCTATTGGTGATCAAGATAAGCACTGGGCACCTCATATTATATGCTTAAGTTATAAAAAAAAACCTAGAAGGATGGCTAAGAGGAACAAAAAGATCAATGCCTTTGCTATTCCCAGAATATGGAGAGAGCCAACGAATCACTATGATGACTTGCTACTTCTGCATGGTGGATATTACAAAATATAGAAAAGGTTAAGGAAGGCAGTCTCTTTCATGCCCAGATATTCCCTCATCAAGAACCCCAGTTCCTTATAATGAGAACTAATCTACACTTTCACCACCCTTTCTGTAAGTAAAATTGTTTTATGACAAGTCCGTGACATATAAAAGAAGAAACGTATGTTTCTACAAAATATATGTAGCGCAGCTTCTTATATATATAATAGATATATATATATATATAATATATATATATATATATATATATAATAAATAGATATATTATATATATATATATATATATATATATAATATATAATATAATTATAATAACTGTAGCAGATTTTTCCTTTTCTTTTCTGGAAGATGATGAGGTCATTGAAACGTTTAAATCCTTGAAATTGAAGGAAAAGATGAGCACAATTGAAAAAGATGCCTGGTGTGCATTCCGTAATGTGGTTCAGGGATTTTTAGGAAATTGCAAAGATCCAAACAGCTGATAAAAATTGCTCATCGATTGTTTATAAAAAAAATGGGTGCCGTATGTCATTAAAGGGCGTTATTTACACTCGCATTTGGATTTTTTTGCGAGAGAATTTTAGGGATGTAATAGCAAAATAAACCTGCCATTTTCACCAGGATATTCAGACAATGGAAAGGTGACACCAGGGTCGTTGGGATAGTGCCATGATGGGTGATTATATGTGGTTTTTGATAAGAGAAACCAAATCGATTCACAAGAGAAAATCACGATGCACAAAGTACTTTTAAATGCAAATTAACCATGTTTTTTGGCATATTAAAGCATTGACTTAATATTTTGGGGATATTAGTATGTATCTTATCAAGTAAAAACTCTTTTTTTTAAGTTTCCTTTTGTAAATTTAAACCTTCAAATATAAAATTGTAATAAGTACCTACAGCGTTAAAGCTCATTAACAAACCTTAAAAATGCCAAAACTTAAATATTGCAATAACTCTCAAAGTATCGATGATGAAAAATAAATATTAAGGTCATTTCTGTGCTCAGCATCAAAAAATATATAAGATTCAATAAAGAAATAAAACGAAACATTTATTGTGTTTCATAGTGTAATAATAATAATAATAATAATAATAATAACCATAACAATAATCACAGCTATTATCAAAACTACAATAATAATAATAATAATAATAATAATAATAATAATAATAATAATAATAATAATAATAATAATAATAATAATAAATACTAATATCATTATTACAGTATTTTCCGAAGATGAAAACTATTATAATTTTAATGAGATGATAAAGATGATGATAATATATAATGGTAATATGATGATATTTATTATAAGTATACTGAGTAATGATAATAATGACAACAATAATTATAACAATAACAACAGAAATCATTCCAGTCACAATGATAAGAGCAATAGTCATATAATAATATGAATAAGATACTAAATTGTGACAAAGAAGATAATAATAATAATAATAATAATAATAATAATAATAATAATAATAATAATAATAATAATAATAATAATAATAATAACAATGATAATAATTATAATTATTGAAAGAGTCAATTCTCGTGCATACTATATATTAAGCTGAAATTTCGGTTTAGAATGATCGAAAGAGTGAAAACAGTTGGGTGATTATATTGATAATATAATAATAATAATAATAATAATAATAATAATAATAATAATAATAATAATAATGATAATAATAATAATAAAAACAATGATAATGATGCAACAATAATAATAATAATGAAGTAATAATAATAATAATAATAATAATAATAATAATAATAATAATAATAATAATAATAATAATATCTCCATTGTAATACTAATGCCAAAGAGAAAATAAAAATCTCTAACTATACATGAATTGAAACAGTAATGTGAATAGTCTACTGGTAATAAACACTAATTTATTGATCAAATCTTTCCGTAATAGCTGTCACGTCATTGAGAAAGTAAATAGGTTTAATTGCCGAAGCTACACATAATATTACCGCTTCTTACGAAGAAATGAAAATCCGAACTGCTAAAAGTCTTTTTCATTTCTTTTTAATTCGTTTATTATAGGAAAGCACCGTGGAGTCAGGAAATCGTATATGTACAAAGATTCTCCTACCCGACTAGTACTATCATTAATATTTGATATCCTTTTTAATTTAGATGAAGCAAGGAACAACTTCTTGCGATTGTCTCAATATCTAAATTCCACTATACACTTAGCGCTAAATTTTCCAAACTTTCTTACTGATGAAAAAAAAGTCTATAGCAAAATTAAAGTTTAAATAACACATGCCAACGATGAAAAATCTTTTTGAATGAATTTGCCTTATTCTTATGTTTTTCAGTGTGCTGAATCCGAATATGACAATAAAAAAAAATCTATGTCGGCCAAAATTTTTTTATAATTCATAACTAAATATTTTTAAAAATTGTTAGCAAATTCATCGTTTTTATATACACTATGGATTCTCCGTCTTCTTTTTCGTTTGTTTATAGCAGAAGCATCGTGACGTCATCGGTGCCTACGTTTCCCACATTTTAGTGCATATGTTGAGTACAATGGCTAGTCGTGGTTGTGAAAACTCTCCTCATAGCTTTTGTTATATTCGTGGTGAGTTTGTGGTTAAGAAACATCGAAGGAACATTACAGAGTTCGTTAGGAAAGACTACCTCTCATAGTTTGGAACGAAGCTCGGTGATTAGGATAAGTCTTGGGCTCCACATAAGGTATGCTATGTGTGTGTTTAAGATCTTAGGAAATGGTAAAAAAGGAAGAAAGCCTTTAAATTTGCTATTCCAATGATATGGAGGGAGTCAAGAAACCATTCTAATGATTGTTACTTTTGTAGCGTTGATGTTGCCAGATACAACTCAAAAAATAAAAATAAAAAGTAATTGTGTACCCTAACCTACCGTCTGCCATTCGGCCATGGTACAGATCTTCCTGTGCCTACACCACCAGAGGATTTCGATGATGGTACACTGGAAATGTCTAGTGATGCCCAGCCTGTTGAGCATGAACAAGCTGATGAAGAATATAAATGTACTACAGAAATGTAAAACTTAAGTTGTTTACTCAAAACGAGCTAAATGATTTAGTTAGGGATTTGGGCTTAACAAAGGAGAAAGCTGAACTGCTTGCCTCCATATTAAAGGAAAAGAGCCTTTTGGTAAAAGGAACCAACATTATTGTATATAGGAGAAAAGAACAACAATTTGCTCAATATTTTCAACAAGCCGATGATTTAGTATACTTCTCAGATATTGCCGGTTTGACGAATAATTTCGGAATGGACTATAAAATAGAATATAATCTTTTCATAGACTCCTCAAAAACTAGTTTAAAGGCTGTTCAATTAAACAATGGTAACACCTATGCATCATTACCTGTTGCTCATCCTGTACATATGAAGGAAAGTTATGAAAACTTTGATATAGTTTTAAATAAAAACTATTCCGCTCATGGTTGGAATGTACGTGGCGATTTGAAGGGGTTATGCATGCTCCTTGGCCAGCAAAGTGGGTTTACCAAATTCTCATGTTTATGTGGATGGGATAGTAGGACGAGGGGATCAACATTGGTCAAGAAGAAAACTGGTCTGTAAGACAAGTTTTAAAGCCTGGAGAGAACATTCTGAGCAAGAGCCTCGTGTCATCCATAACACATTCACCTTGATTTTTTTCCGACAATTTGGGAGATGTAAGTGAGGAGCAGGGTGAACGATTCCATCAGAATATCAAAGTGATAGAAAGAAGGTATCAGGGCCGCTGGAATACCTGGAATATTGCTGGTCACTTCACCGAGTTCAGCAAGCGACTCAAGAGAAAATCCAATACCACAAGCTTCAGAAAGAAGAGGGGAAAGGAAATATAAAGAAATGGACACATAAGCCTATATGATAAAAATGTATTTTCATTTTTAGAAATAATAAAAATTTACTTTACTTTACTTTCATATTAAGAAGTAATTAAAAGGTTTCTACATATTGTAACACTATTTTACTTTACATTCCCATAGTATATTCCGCTATTTTCTAGTTTTTAACAAAGTCACACTGTGAAGAAACTTTGGATGATAGAACAAAACTGAGGGCAGATATGGAATCAACAACAATAAAGCCATAAGAATCACCTATTAACGTTAAAAAAGTTTTTAAAAAGCTTGTTTTCGTCGGCCTGTGATAATTGTTCAAAAGGGTAACCAAAGAAGAAAGATCAGGCTAGTTTTCGTGACCAATGAAGTATTCCTTTATCACTGCACCCGATAAAATTACGCTTTTATTCCTATTTTCCTGTTCCAAATCATCCAAGCGTATCCTCATTTCGTCAACTTCACTTTGCTGTGTTTTCTCACATTGTTCGGAAAACAACCTTTCCATATTTGATAACCTACTCCCAAAATTAATACTCATTTAAACTAGCTTTTCTAATAACAGAAGAAAGATTTTTCAGAGAGCTAATTTCTTCGCAAATGGAGGATAGACTTGTTAATATTTACATCACTAATCAGCTTCGAAGTAGGCATAGTAATTTTTTGGCGCGTTCCCGAAGAGTTAAGGTCTAATTTTACCTCAGGAGTAAGTAAATCTCTCCATAGAAGCAACTGCTGTATCCAGCGACTCCCTGGCAGAA
Source organism: Trachelipus rathkii (assembly GCA_015478945.1). Lineage (NCBI taxonomy): Eukaryota > Metazoa > Arthropoda > Malacostraca > Isopoda > Trachelipodidae > Trachelipus > Trachelipus rathkii. The sequence goes on from JABUQX010020286.1 coordinate 39,473, forward strand.
TCCACTGCATTTTTTGCACCCGAAAGTCCACTCACATTAACTCTAGTAATCCTCGTAGGCTTCTAATTAAAAAAAAAATAATGGCAAATATAGCGTAATCTACACACCTCAGTATATACTCTGGGATACACAAATTAAGTACTAGTTTCAAGCTGAAATACAGATCACCAATACACTGTACAGCACTCAATATAGTTTTATTCACTCATTAAAGTGTTCCATAAAATATCAAAGAATCACAAAAATATAACAATAAAACAATAAGTTGGAAACTTATTAAAGTGTAGACTACCAGCAGACAACAGAGCAGGCACGTCCGACTCCTAAGGAAGTTCAACATATAATAATAATAATAATAATAATAATAATAATAATAATAATAATAATAATAATAATAATAATAATAATAATAATAATAATTTTGCTGCGACCAAGAAAATAACTTTCTAAAGATACAAAAGTAGCCCTCCCAACATGTTGTTCCTACTTCCACTTTTTTTCACTATGAAGTAAATACGTTGTTATTTGAAGATTCATTTTCAGATTCATTAGTATGGTTCAATGGGTGTGTGTTTCACGCGTTTTTTTTCAAGATTCAAGATATTTAGGAGACCGTGATAAAATTAAGAATGTACACTTAGAATAGAATTATTCCTAGACTAATTTTATCAGTTTTATTTCTACATAATAAAAATTCCCAATTAAAAGTTATTATGTGGACTTTATGTATAGGTGTTTTTATTATAGATATTTTATTAGATTTTAGAGATATTATTTTAGTGGGGAGTCTGATTCGAAATTTATATAAACTACCATATCTACGTTTTTAACCTAAATAACCTTTAATAGAACTATCGATGTTTGTGTTCATTTTGACATGCAATAAGCTTAATTTATTACTTACATTCCCGATATGCAAATTTTAGCTTGCAAATGTTTTAAAGCTTTGGTACGAAATTTTGAACGCCATTTTATGATCCTTAAAGAACAAACATGTGTCAGCAGCTTATCTCACGTAAAAAAGGGGGGTAAGTATGTTATTTTTGGGATTTTGTTCTATCTTTCAAACGTATACAAATCAGTAAAGGTTTGTCCAAAGGGTGATCACACTGATAATTTTTATTTAATGCAAAGTTTTATATTGAATTCAAAGGGATTTTTGTTAGTACCTTTTTTTCATCAAGGTTAGGGGCTGGAATATTTTCATTATGGTTACATTTCTTAAGATAATGTCAATTGTTTCATATGCTGGATCGTTTGTAAAAAGACTTTCTTTCGATTTCAAGGGAGATAAGGTGATAAGATTAAAAACTTTTTAGGTTGTTTACTTTGAGAATAAATTCTTCTGCAGATTTGACAATGTTTTCTCCATCCAGGCAAGATATAATCATATCATTTATTAGTTGAGCTATACCATGGGTGTCTCTTACTGTTAAACATCATGTCATTTGCAATTGCTATAGTATAAGGAGAGTGGTCCGACAGTTCGACGGCAAAATAAGATTGCAGCATACACACGATTTTTCACGTCAGGGATCCTAATTCGAAACTAGCGATTTAGGACTTGAGTTAACGTTTCTAAACAAGAATAAGCTACTGATTTACACGAGTCGGGATACCAAATCTAGCGTGCCGGAAAATGCTGAATACAACAAAATATTTAGGGAGAACTACAAAGTCTCTATCGAAAATGTTCTTCTCTGTGCAGGTATATATAGTAACACTTGTATCCATTAAAGCTGCAAGTGCTTCATTAATTTAAACCTAAGCTTCTTCAGCAAATCCTAATTATGTAGTTCAAAAAAAATGTGAGAGAAGACAAGCACATTTATTCACAGTCTGATTAATAGAGATAAAACGAATTTTACTTAACTTTCTTTGTGAATATGGGGAATATTGGGCATAAAAAATACTTCAGTTATTCATTCACCTTTGTTGATTACATACTCCAAATGTTATGATTTGGTACGTTGTAACCAAATGTTATGATTTGGTACGGTGTAACAACACAGAGTAAATGGACCTTACTTTTAAAGATTAACATGCTATTGCAGTTACGGTAACATCAGCCAGTTATTGAGAAATGCATTAAAAATTAAAAATTGCTTTCATCTGTGAAGGTCAGACGCGTGATATGATATGTCACAGGTAAATGTGGAAACTGCTTTTACGTCCAGAGAACCGATGCAACTACTAAGGAAGATTTTCGAAGATTGAATAATATTCTAAATTTTCGCAAACCAAAACCTTTTCATTTTGGGTTAACTTGTGGAGCGAGTTTTTGATAACGGCACTTCTAAAGACACATTCGGGAAGAAATTCAATACATAGAACCAGGTATATAATATCCGTTATGAAAGTTGTAACAGAAAGAGCCAATCTTTGTAAAGTCAAAAATGGGTAGGGTAGTAGTCAGTTATAATTTTTCACATGTAGTTAAAAAAAATTTCATTTTCTTTATATCATACAATCCTAAATATATATATATATTATATATATATATATATAATATATATTATATATATATATATATATATATTATATATATATATTATAGTATATATATATATATATATATATAGGCCTTATTATGATTTTTATAAAAATCTTATCACTTTACACAATTTTATTCAACATAATTAATGAAAAGAGTTTTATTTCTACAAAAAAAAAAACTAATAACAGCAGCAACCAACTCCAAAATTCATAGTCAATCTAATTTTTTGATTCTTCTGTTCTTGTTCTCGATAGATCCATCACCTGAAGAGGCCTCCCGACATAGAGGCGAAACGTAGTTTTACATTTTCCTTGGTGCAGTCCAGTAATCCTAATAAAAAAATCGGATGGGACTAACAGATTTGTGTTTGATGCTCGTACACTAAATGCAGTAACAGAAACTGAGGTTATGGCCATGCCAAAAATAGAAGAGATTCTTACATCATTTAATGGGTCAAAATATTTTACAGTCCTTGATAACTTAAAAGGTTTCAACCAGATAGAAATAGAAAAAGAAGACAGATATAAAACCAGTTTTATGGGTCCTGATAACAACAGCTATCAACATATAAGAATGTGCTATGGTTTAGTAGGAGCACCTGCCACTTGGTGTAGAACATTATCTATTTTATTTTCTGAAGTACTAGGAAACTTCTGTCATATATACATGGATGATCTTATTTTATACAGTTCCACATTCGAAAAACATGTAGAACAATTAGAAGAAATATTACAAATATATCAAAAGTCAGGACTAAAACTTTCCTTAAAAAAATGTAAATTCGCCCAACATTCTGTTAAATATCTAGGACACATCATATCGCAAAAAGGAATACAAATCGATCCCATTAAGATGCAAGGGATTGTAGACTTTGAAACCCCGAAAAACGTCAAAGCTGTTAAACAAGTTATAGGAATGGCATTTTACTTCAGACGTTTTATAAAAGACTTTTCTAAAATATGCGCCCCATTAACTAATTTAACTAAAAAATATTCAAAATTTATTTGGACAGAAGTAGAAGATGAAGCCTTTCAAAAGTTAAAAGAATTGCTTACAACCTCTCCTATATTAATACACCCAGATTTTAATAAACATTTCAAAATTCATACAGACGCATCTGGAAATGCCATTGGAGCAGTACTTACTCAAGAAATAGACGGAATAGATAGACCAATAGCTTATTACTCAAGGAAACTTTCTGCACAGGAACAAAATTACAGTACTACTGAACGCGAAGCGTTAGCCTTAGTTAACTCCATAAAACATTTCGATTATTACTTGTATGGGCATAAGTTTACAGCAGTAGTAGACCATCAAGCTTTAAGATATCTGTTTAAATTTAAACCTGTAACTCCTAGAATTGCCAGATGGGCACTTTTACTTTCTGAATTTAACTTTGATGTACAGTTTAAAGCAGGAAAGGAACACGTCATACCTGATGCTATAAGTAGAAATATACAAAATATAAATAATATAAATATCCAAGAAGACCATTTTCAAAAATTAAACCATGAAGAAGTTAGAAAAGAACAATTAAAAGATTTAAAATGGAGGAAGATAATTAACTATTTTGAACAAAATAATATTGAGGGAATCCCAAGGGATATAGATCTTAGTAAATTTACGATGATGAATGGTTGTTTATATTTTATTCATATTGAAAAAAACAATAGGCCTTATCTAGAAACTCTTGTAATTCCAGAATCCCTAATAGAAAATGCATTACATATAGTACATAATTCAGAATTAAATTACCATTCTGGCTTTCTAAAAACTTTTAAAAGAGCTGAAAGTTTATTTTATTGGCCCAATATGTCACAAGATATTAAAAACCATATAAAAAACTGTTTAACCTGTCAAAAACTTTCCCCATATAAAAATATTAAAGCTCCTTTACAAGATTATGAATCTATGACTTCCCCAGGTAAATGGCTAGGCATTGATATCATGGGTCCTTTACCTATTTCTAATAATGGGAATAAATATGTCTTTTCAATAATAGATCATTTCTCCAGGTTTATTCAAACTTACCCCATACCCAATTTAACTAAAGAAACCATAGTAAACTGTCTTATAGATTACATTAATAAATTTTCTGCCCCTTTACATATAACTGCAGATAATGGAACTCAGTTCCATTCTAAATTATTTAAAGAAGTTTGCGACTTCTATAAATGTAAAGTTCATCACACTACTTCCTTTCATCCCCAATCTAATCCTTATATAGAAAGAAGTAACAGAAGCATTAAATTTGCCCTAGCTTCTGCTTTAAATAATTGTTGTCTTAACGAATGGGAAAATTATCTTTCTTTTGTAACATTAGCTCTTAACACTTCCTATCACTCTAGTATAGATGAAATACCCTTTTTCTTATTTTTCGGTAGAGATGCCACTTTGCCTTTATCTGATATAATATCCTCAGCCAAAAATTATGATTATAATGGGAAAAGTTATAAACAGGACATGTTTATAAAAATGAATAAAGCCTATGAACAAACTTATTTAAACCATAAAATGAGACAAAATAAACAAAAAAGGTATTATAAAACGAAAAACTTTAAAGAATTCCAAATAGGAGACTTGGTTCTTTTAAAAGATAACTATAGAGTTGGTAAAGGAAGCAAATTAAAATTTAGATGGCTAGGACCATATAGAATAATAAATAAAATTTCATCTGTTAATTATTCTATAAGACCTATTTTTGACCAATCAAAAAGAGATGAGAAGGTACATGTAAATAGAATTAAAGAATGTAACTCCCCATACCTAGAATATAACTTTAACCCAAATGAGTCAAATAATTATAAAATTAATGAAACCTTTAATAAGGAAAATGAATCGGAATTGGAATCAGAATCAGAATGATAATGACAATCAAGAAAATAGTGATAATGGTGATGAGGATGATGATAATAATGATAATGATAATCCAAATAATGATGATAATATTGATGATAGTGATGATAATGGTGATAGTAATGAAGATAATAGTATTAATAATGGAAATATAGATAATAATAATATTAGCAGATATAATCTTAGATCTAAAGGTAGGGTTCCAGAATATAATAGAGTTCAAGGAAGACCAATTGAATATAAGATATTAAATGTAATGATTATAGTATTAGTATTAATTGTTTGTAGAATGATGTAGATAGTTATAAACTATGGCAGAAGAGAGTCTAACCCACTGCTCTTATTTAGTTTTGTCTTGCGGTTGACAGGAATCGTCAAAAGATCCTTACCGATTAAGTTCAAAATGGTCAGATTTTCTAGGAAACGCCATTGTAAGGCCGCTGAAAAGAACTAGAATGATGAGATAGGCCTATACTCATGCATTCTATTTCGGGACAATTGATATAATTAAGACTAATGATGTTTATTTTTTCTTTTTTGCAGGAACCTTATTGATTAATGAATTAAATAAAATTATTATTATAAAAAGAAATGGAAATAAATAACGAAAATTCACCATTGACAATAGATAAATTTGGAAGATTGTTTATTAAATGCCTCACTGAAGGAATAACATGGCCTGTAAATGTGGAATTCACAAAAGGAAATAAAAATTACAAATTGGTATCCAGCACATTAAGTCAAATATTCACAAAGGATATTAGAAACATCTCCTTTATCAATGCATACAAAGAGAATGTAAACAATTTTCAAGTTTTGGATATATTTAGAAAATTACATAAATTCTACAAGTATTTTGGAAGTTCTTTATATTTTAAATTAGAGACCGACACCCATGAATTCCTCCCGATCACAAATGCAACCATAATAAAAGATGTCGAACTAAAGGTTCGACAGATGAGGTGGTGGAGGGTATATTTTTATTACGGAAATCCTCGGAATAAAGGAACATCCAACCCTTTACAAAATTTCAATTATCAACTGATGCCAACCCAACCCAGAAAATATCTTGTACCTTTAAGAAAACAAGTACTAAAAAGAAATGCAAAAATCACTGAGAAAAAGGAAAAAGAGAAAATAACCGAACGCCAAGTACCAGAGCATAGTAAGGAGATAAATTCAGAGAGAAAATCAAATGAACAATCAAGTGAACTGCTAGAGTCAAAAGAATCCATCACGGAGATGCAAGATATTCAAATGAAACTGCATGTTTTCCTAGATGAAGAAATTTTGAGACCAATCTCGCCAATACAAGATATGGAAGAATCTTATGAATATGAGATGGTGCCTGCTTCATCATCTTCCTCGTTCTTATCTTCTTCTTCATATCTATCACCTTATGTACCCATAAGAACATCGACGCCTGGTTTAACCCCACATTATTCACCAACAAAAATTACTAGAGCTGTTACAGACATGGAAGAAGCCTCAAAAGACTGTTCGCTCTCCGACTTTGAGCTTATGGAACAAAGTTAATGATTAATCATTCAAAAAAAAATTTTCCTTTTCTTTTTCTTTTAATAAATTTTCATGCATCAGTTAATTTTCCTTACCTAAAAGAAGTTGAAATCTTAAAGAGGGGGTAGTGTAATAATTTTGTGTTTATTTCAACATTTATTTGCAAATCAAATTCTTAGTACTCGATGTATTTTCTACGTCAGCTAAGAAAAGCACTTATGGAAATAAAAAAAGTTAAAATTTACTTTAAAAATTAAAAAAAGAAGAGATGTAAGGGGGGATAGGAGGGGTTGAGTCAAGAAATGTTTTTATAATAAAACTACCTGATCTGTTGAGTAGAAATACTTTAATTTTGTTAAGGAAGTTTCGTCTAAAGTGCAATCAATGCTAGCTTATTTGTAGTTGAAATATGATAAAATATATTTATGTCGATAATAAATTTTTTATCTTAAGTAATGATACAGTGACTTTATTTAAATATTATGTATATTCAAATTTAGAGATATTGGAAAGATGATACGTTTAATCTTTTTTGAGCTTCCGCAATAATACGATTTTGTTCAACGATTTGCCTTCTTAAAAAAGACTCGCAAATCGAATATTGGTTTTTTTTTCATAATTCTGAGAAAGAATGATATTGTTTTTTTACTTAAGACTATGTTAATATAATTATAAAATCTATTATTTGATTATTTGTATGTGTTTAAAGTTAGTCTAGTAAGCCTATATAATTTATATAAAGCTTTTCTTGCATTTTAAAGATTTGAACGTCTGCCGTCATTAAAGGATTCAGTTGTAATACAGTTCTATTTAACTTAATATATTTTTGTTTTTTTTTTTTTTTTTTTTTTTTTTTTTTTTTTTTTTTTTTTTTTTTTTTTTTTTTTTTTTTTTTTTTTTTTTTTTTTTTTTTTTTTTTTTTTTTTTTTTTTTTTTTTTTTTTTTTTTTTTTTTTTTTTTTTTTTTTTTTTTTTTTTTTTTTTTTTTTTTTTTTTTTTTTTTTTTTTTTTTTTTTTTTTTTTTTTTTTTTTTTTGAAGATTATGTAGGTAATTTTTGATTTTATTATTAAGTCTAAAGTAAACATACTTCTGTCATTTCGTTGTTCATAAAAGGAATATTAATGATAAGAATAATATTAGGCGTTAAAACGATTATTTTGAGTTTGTAAATACTTACATTTTCTTTAGCTATTAAAATTAAATTAGTTACCCTTTATTTTCTAAGAAGTATGAATAATTTTGACTTATTTCAATAAAATTAATTTCCTTAAACTATATGAATAATATTTAAGAATCATTTTAAGTTAGTTAGTATTTTTATTATTCAAACTTCTCTAGGGATTATAAGAGGTACGAGATTTGATGATTTAAGAAGCGACTGGAGTACATTCTTCCAGACGCTCCCCCGGCCTATCTGTGGTTTACTAATAGCTCGAACCCTATATCATTCTTGTGGTTTACATTGGTGCATAGGTCCCTCGTAAGCCGGGGTGGTTTTACTGTCGTAACAAGGCCCTCAGCCGTCTCTTCCATACTGAATCGTTGTGGTTACTCGGTTCCATAATCTCACTCGAGTTTTTCCTTAGGGCTACATGTGGTTATCGGTAGTATGCTCAACGGCCCTAGCATTGCTGTGGTTTACAGGTGGATGGTCCGCTCTAGACGGTGGTTTACTGTCGAAACAGGCCCTCTAGCTTCTTTCTCATAGCGTTAACTTGTGGTTTACTCGTTCCTCCAACCTTCACCTCGAGTTTTCCCTTAGGGCCTATAGTGTGGTTAATAACTAGCTCATCCCCTAGTAATTGTCTGTGTGTTATTCATGGATAGGTCACTGCTTAGTACGTGGTTACTGTCCGAAAGCGAAGGCCTTTTCAGCCTTTCCTCAGACGATTGTGGTTAACTCCGTTCCAATCTCACGAGTTTCCTAGGGCTAATCTGTGTGGTTTATAATAGCTCACGCCTATACATTCTTGTGGTTACAGGGGAGTTAGGTCCCTCTTAGGTGGTGGTTACTGTCGAAACAAGGCCCCAGCTTTTCGCCATACTCGAACTTGTGTTTACTCGTTCCCAAACTCACAGAGGTTCCCTAGGGCTTATCTTGGGTTACTAATAGCTCAACGTCCTATACATTTCTGTTGTAGGTGGTAGTCCTCTTAGGTTGTGTGGTTTACTGTCGAAACAAGGCCTCAGCTTTTCCCCATACTGAACTTGGGGTTATCGTTCCCAAACTTCACCGGAGTTTCCTAGGGGCTTATCTGTGGTTACTAAATAGCTCAACCCTTACATTCTGTGGTTAAGGTGACAGGTCCGGCGCTTAGGACGTGGTTATTGTCGATAGCAAGGGGCTGCGAGCTTTGCCGTATTGACTTGTGGTCTGTGATCCAGGCTCAACTGTCGAGTCTGAATTATTAATTAAATGGATTATATGTGTCAGTAAAGGCAACAAGTTTCCCATTGTTACTTTAGAGTTCTGTTAGCTCATTGTTGGTTTATTCATTACGCTGTCTATTTAGGTCTTCCTAGGACAGTTGGTTTCAATTGTTATATCTGTGCTTGGACTAGTGTACGCTTCACTCGAAGGTTGACCATCCACGCTCACTTCATTGTGGTGAGGTAATAGTTCACATATATTATAGTGACTCATTTATTTATACGTTCTACCACGCTAGCCGTTTTGTGTCAATAAAGAGTTATTATTATTTATAATATGTAGTCATTGTAATTAAGAGATTTTCTTGATTCCTGTCTACTAAGTGTTGCATGGCTTAATAATTCTAAAACCTTACATTTTGGTGGCATTACGGCGTGACAATCGCACAGTATTAGTGTTTTATTTTTACTAAGTTTATAATATAAGTTTATAATAAAAAATGTTATAATAATTTTTTATATAGTAATAATTAAAATAAAAATATCAATTATATTATTTCTTAAACATGACCGATGAATGAAATTCAACTTTACCTTTTTTTCTAGGGCTTTTAGGAGAGTATTAAACAATTTTTAAACGGGTAAATACTAGTTTTATAATTAGACTTTTAAAACGCAAGTTTAGACACAAGATCAAACCTTGAAAACTGGGACAGAATGAAAGTAAGTTAATATTTGAATGCTTATTGTACAGAATCTGCTCAACTATTTAGAACTCTACTTCCCGAAATGGAGGATGACTTAAGATTTTTTGAATGATTTGTAGCATTCCTTTCGAGAAAAAAGATTTTAAATATGTAAATTTTCCAAACAAGAGCTTATAACCAATTCACAAACATTAAACAAAGTAAAAGATTATGCCAATAAAATCGACGAGATCAGTGAAAGCGTGATGGATATTTTAACCGAGTTTAATGATATTGATAGTAGAGATCAGTTTTTAATTTCTGTATTCACTAATGGTTTAAATTATGAGATTAAAAAACTTATTGGTATACAAGAGTTCTCTTCCTATAATAATTGTGTCCAATCGGCACTAAAAGCTGAAAAAATAGCTCCTAAAAGAGTAGTAAATAACTTTCTTAATCCAGTAAACAGAACTTTTAATCAAAATAATTTTCAAGTTAGACCTCATAACCCCCATAATTTTCAAAATAGACTACCTAGTGTAAATAATGTACAAGATAATAGATTACCATATCCTCAAATAATTTGTTATCACTGCAATGAACCCGGTCATAAAAAATTTAACTGTCCATGGCTTCACCATAGATCCAGAGGAAATCCTAGTTTCTCAAAAAACTAATAAAAAGATCCATTTCAGGCCAAATAGATAATCCAACCATAGAAATTAATATTAACAAAACCAAAATGGCCGCCTTTTTAGATTCCGGGTCCATAATTTCTTTAGTAAATTATCAGTCTCTAACTAAAATACTTGAGATGGGTCTGAAAAAATTAAATAAAACTAAGAGAATTAAAAAGACAAATTCAAAGCTAACAAGTGTCTCTGAAGAATTTTTAAAAATAATAGGAAAAATTTCCTTAGTCTTAAAAATAGGAAAGGTATCTTTAACTCATGAAGTATATATTATAGAAAATTCCCAATTTCCAGGAGATATATTAGTAGGTAGGGACATCTTTAAGAGACTAGGAAGGGTAACTATTGATTTTGAACAAAAAAGTATATATGTTAATAAAACTAAAATACCTATTACAAATTTAACTAATGACCATTCCTATTGTTTTAATATAGTAAAAAATGATATTCCTTACAATAAATTAACCACCGAGCTTAAAATTAGACTTCCCCCAAGATCATTTATCAAAACCTATGGCATTATAATTGATTCTTTAGCGAGTTATATACGTTTTTCGTATTGGGAAAATCGGTATTAAAATAAATAAATAAAATAAATTAAACCCAACCATGGAGTTGGTTTTCCAACTCATCATGGCCGCTTCATTATGGGCCGTGGTGGGTTCTGTACATAAACTCAAACAAAATATATATACATAATGACCTTTCCCTACTTCTAATTCTTTCATCCCAGAGAAAAACGCATCCCCGCCTCACTCCGCTACTAATATTAAACCATTCACTCTCCACATCATTTACTTTTACACACGCTTTTAAATTCCATTTCAGAAGCCTACCACCAGTATCATATATCATTAACACTTACACAAAGATTCTCTATTAATCCTGTCATACGCATGTTGCAAGTCCATGAAACCTAAATAAAGTTTCCTCTTCTTCTTTCTCATTTGCTTTAACGTAAAGACTTGATATACAAATTCTCTACCTACTGGAACTACACCTTCAACAAAACTTTGTTGCTCAACTGCCACATATCCAGTCCATAATAATCTCGCCTCCATTCTTGATTATATCTATAACTGCAGATTTACAATTCTTTAACTTTCTCACTCTACCTAAGTATAGTTTAGTATTTAAATTTTTTTTTTTTCATTTATCTTTGAAAAGAATTTTTTTTTCTTTTTTAAAATTTTCATAAGGAATAAATTTGGGATTAAAATAAATAGGAAAAATATTTATTTAAGCTACAAGTATAAACTAGCAGCAAAAACAATGTCTCTCTTTAAAAGCCTAATTCCCTCAGCAAATTTCATCTCTAAGTCAATACCAATTGCTTTGGAAGCTTGAATCATTTGTCTTAATAATTCTTCCAGTCTGCGTATCGCACGAATGATGCTCCCTAGAAGAAAAAAAAGAAATTATTAAAATTATACCCCTCTCTTAATATGCTCATAGTAACACGTGTTTTTGTTACTAATATAATGGGAAAATGCTTTAAAAATCACCTTCAAAAATGTCTGTTTTCCTGCATAAATCTGAGAATGTTGCTCCATTGCACCAATCAAATACAACATCCATCAAATAAGGTCTAAATTGCTCAATGTACAGTTCTTCATTAATCTGTATAAAATACGGTAATATGCATCAATAAAAAATGTAATTAAGAAATAAAGAAGCTTTTTCTTTTCTATATTTGAAATCATTCAGAATATTTGCAATAAATTTAAATCTTTTTTTTATTGAAATATAAATGGTTCTAATCTAAAGAAATAGCTTAATATAATGAAAATTATCTAAAATTGAACAATAAAGAAATTTTTTAAGTACAGGCAATAAAATTGCGTTGAAGAAAATATGGAAAAACGAAAATTAAAAATTTAAGAAAATGGTACAACTTTTAGATTATTATTATTATTATTATTATTATTATTATTATTATTATTATTATTATTATTAATTATTATTATATTCTTCCTCTCCCCAGATTAAGGGTGAGGTGCAGACACTCTAAATGTAGCAGAAGAAAATGAAGCAATCAAATCAAACTGAAGCTTCACGAGATTGCGACGCACTCTCACTGTGGTAGCATTTAGTAATGTTACCGGGGATCATCCCCGGGGCAAAGCCCACAACCATACCCCCTCACAAAACAACGCCATTCACTCCTGTTAAGCACCTTTCTTCTCGCCTCTGTCAAACTCACATTCCTCTCCATCAGGTATTGCTTTATTGACTCAATCCACTTTCTTTGATCTCCCCAGCGGTCGATTCTCAGCACATTCACCACTATACATCCCTTAACCAAATCTTGACTATCCATCACTATCCATTTTAATACATTCTCGTTAATCCTCTCATTTACGCCTTTCTTCACACTACAGAGCTCCTTAAGCTGTTCATTCTCAT